>PVKM010029368.1:0-17802 GCA_004027735.1 Carollia perspicillata | reverse complement strand
ATTCCTAAAACAGGAAATAAGTCACATAATCAAAAATCGAGAAAATAATTCAGGACATCATAAACTCTACCTGTATCTGCTACCCTAACAAAATGCCCACGTATCTCTGGCCAGGTAGCTCGGTTGGCTAAAGCATCATCCTGATAGGCCAAAGTTGCAGGTTCCATCCCTAGTCAGGGCACATACAAGAATCAACCAATGAATGCATATTTGATCTCTCTCTCTTTCCCACCCCACTCCCCCGCCCTCTCAAATCAGTAAGGAAAAAAATGTTCTTAATGCCAAAGTAGCTACTGCCTACGGACCACTTATAATCACCACCAAGGATGTCATTTCCCATGTTCCATGTAAGAATGCTTCCACAGAGAACCAGTTTTTTCAATTCTTTCCTCCTCTCAGCTTCATAGCTTCTAGAACATCTGTTCCTCTTATATCCTTTCTACTACTCTAGCGATTCCAAGATCCTGAAATTTACTAAAGGGAATGTAGAATCCAAAATTTATGCTTCTCTTCCTCCATTCACGTATCCAATTTCCGCCCCTCAGCCCCCCGATGTTTCCAACCTACAGCTGTAAGGATTGCTGCACTGAGTGGGTGTTTGGGCTTGATGACATTGAAAGTCCCTTCCAACTCTAAAATTTAAGACTGCCATTCACAGCAAGCTTTAATAATGAATGGGAGTGAGGCTCTCGGAGTTGGAAGAACAGTGATTCACCCCGTTATCCTGTGACTGGTGGTAAAAATCATTCAAACACTGGTCTCGATAATTCTCTTTTCCCTCAGTAATTCTTTTACTTCCTCAAAAATGGTTCCTTGATTCTAAAAACTTTGTTTAAGGAAAAAGAGGTTAAAAAAAGGTTGAATATACTCATAGTGATTAAAATACTCTTTACTTCTCAATTTCGGCTCTCAGGTTTTCAGAAATTTTAGTGTCAACAGCTTTTATGCTCCCGATTCCTCAAAAGCCTGGCTTTTTCCTGAAACTAGAACCAGACCCTACGGAAGCAGGGAGGAAAGAAAGACAAAGAGGGAGGGGAGCAGGGGCAGTGGGGGAGAACGTTGGCCGCGTCTCACCTAACCCTAACCAGGAGCAAACACCCATTTTGCCGGTTAGCAAGAGGTAAATTTTTTCCTACTGCTTTCAATAAAAGTGATTGGGAACAGGCGGCTCAAGATAATACATAAAGACACTCAGTAAGCAACACAAAGTTTGTTTCAAACTTCAGGTGTTTTTTGTAGCTTGAATGATTTCGGCTAACAGACATAAAATGGGAGAAAACCCACCTGCGTATGCAAACCTTGTATAACTAGTATTTCTTGTTAATAAACACGATAACCTCTCCTCCCAAATCATATGTGGCATAACCTTATCTTTTAAGCCTCTATTACATTCCACTGAAAATATAACACTCTCCAAGAATAACTTGGCATTCCATTTATAAAATGCACCAAGGGCCCCAGGGAATATAACAAGAGGTTATCCACACAGGAAATAAAATGAGCCTTTTCTGACCCATACGCCCATCAACAAAGTTAAGCCACTTTTGGCTTATTACTATTCTCCTAGTTTTTATAATAAACATAATTTATAGGTAATAACATTTTCAACTCTTTTTGTAAAAGCATCCCAACATTTACCAACTCTCCCAAGGCAGAGACGTTAATTCCGAGGCATTCCCTGAGGGAGGGTTTCCTTTGAGACAAGTATGTGTAACATCCTCAAGTGAATCCTTGTCTCTAAAGGCAGGCAGGAAGCAGGGCAGAAATTTTTAAGGTATCACCCTGTCATCTCAAGCATTTCAATAACATTCCTGTAGGCTCCTCTCCCTTTTTTCTAAACTAAGTAATAATCCCTGTGTTTATCATCTTTCAAAAAAGAAAACATAACTTGCATAAAGCTTTCTGTGACCTTTTGTATCAAAGTTAAGATCTCCTTTAAGAGAAGAGAAGCAGAATCTTCATGACCAACCCCACCTCCTCACCATTCTCTCCCTCCCTAGCATCTGCTCACATCCTGCCTGGCTGCTGTCATTTGGACAGGGACCCACAACTCAGCATTTATGCTTTCACTATCGCTTTCCTTTCAGAAGGCCATCAAGCTGCAACCTGGTAACAATTCAACAGAGGCATCCAAAATTAAACGAGATTTTAAAAAACTATCATCTATTTTTTCTACTCCCACACTGAAATTCATGTTTTACAAAGTTATGCTCCTTAGCTGAATCAGGGGACAATATTCTTCCTTAGAATGTATCAATTTCTTGATTGGATGAGAAGACATGGAGTCTATAAGATGCGGGAATACTCTGCAGGCTCCTAACATCATGATTACACTTAGCCCCCTTACATATTTCAGAAATCACCTGGCTATGCAGCTCAATGGATTGAGTACAGGCCTGTGAACCAAAGGGTTGCGGGTTTGACTCCCAGGCTGGGGCACATGCCTGGGCTGCCGGCCAGGTCCCCAGTAGGGGGCCCGTAAGAGGCAACCCCATCAAGAAACATTGATATTTCTTTCCCTCTCTGTCTCCTTCCCATCCCTCCTCTCTAAAAAAAAATTTAAAAATTAAAAAAAATCAGTCTCTGTTGGGGAGTTTTGCCCACAGAGCCCCCACCCCCGTGGATGAGAATACGTCTACCAAGACGTGATCTGCTTGGGAAGGAAAGGTGGCGGATCTCTCAAAGAAGGATCAGGAGCCTGTTCCTCAGTGGGCTTTTATTGGATTTAATTTGCATAGGAATGCAGGGTGTATATGTAAGGCTCATCGATCATTGTCAGGCAGTAACTATCAAACAATAGGTAACATTCAAAGAACTCTGAGGGCTTATTTTGAGTCAGAGGCAGACAAGCGAAAGGGCCATAAAACTTTGGGGAACAAACTCATTTCATGCTTGGACTCTTATCATTTAAATTGAGGGTGTTAACAAAGTAAATTTCATAGGATTTTATGCATTCTTTTTTAGGCCTGATCTCCCAGGGAACCCGTGCTTTCCAGCACAGGGCCTATCCACCTCGGCATCGTTTCAGACTTAAGTCAGGTAGGGGAAGTAAGGCAGCCAAGAGATGAGGAGACTTCTCCCAGGCAGAATGAAGACTCAGGCTATGTCAAAGCTAAGGGTCAAGGATCCATCACCCCCTTTTTCTACACCCCCCTCCCCCGTGTCCTTCCCTGAGGGCTCCTTTGTGATCATGCCTGTCTTAGGTCGTCCCTCCTTTGAGGAATCTTACCCATCATTGGCTAACCCATCATCCGCTTGGGGCCAAACAAGGTGAAGTAAAAGGGGGCAGAGGCGGTGCCCCACCAGGGAGATAAGCTTTGTCTCCTTAGTGGCTTATGGACCCAAGGTCTCTCACTTATCCTTAGCCACGAGGGGTTACAGTTTCTGAAACCAGGCAGGGAAGGTCCCAACAAGTCTGTTTGGCATCCACATTCACCACTGCTGAAAAGTCAGAAAACATAGTTCATTTGGAATTTTAATTTTCCTTTATCTTAAGGACTTTTGAAAGGAACCAGAATAAGGCTGGAGAAGGGCTATGTTCCTGGCCCAGGAGAAGACAGACTCATGAAAAACCAAGGGGGAATACCAGGCAGCCCAGCTACAGCCACACGTCAGCATCTCTCACAATCACATTTTTAAAGGGTGCCCAACCACTGTTCAATTGACACTCCATCTCCTTGCTGCACAAGATGCCTCGGAGAGCAGATCTTGGGCAATCTATGAGTTCTGTGTTATCATCAGTTGATCTGTACTGTACTTAGAACCCGAATAAGCCTGGAAAGGGAGGGAGCAGCTAAAGGGATTAGTAAGCCCTCAGATGCAAGCAAATCACCTTTGGGCACACTAAGAACAAACCTGTGCAGCTCTATAAAGTACATTCTTAATGGAGCTCCAGAGGACACACACTCAAGAAAATACGGAGGAGGCGAAACAGTTTGAGCTCACTTAGAGCCAGTAGCTCAAGAAAGCGAAGCCATGGGCAACAAAAGCACACCAGCAATCTCACCCACTCCCCCCACCCACGTATACGTACACTGACACAAAGAGAACTGAACTGCAATGCCCCTCCGGTCTCTCATCTCCAGGGTTTTCATGAGAAGACCAATGAGGAAGACAGAATATTCTGGTGCCTTGGGGTATGTTACGGTTGGCAATAAAGGGGTTAAGCAGCATTACTTTCCTGGAAAAATGCAATTTTCCTCCCTCCCTGTGCTGCCTTTTTTTTTTTTTTTTTGCATTCAGCAAGTTAAGGGTTAAGACCAACACCTCAGAAAGAAAAAGAGAACTTGGTTCAGCTCCACCCTCTCTGAAGCAAATGCCAGCTACTCTGAGCCAAACCACTCAGCCCATACGAGACTTCGGGGACATTCCAAAAAAACAGGTGAAACGAAGTCCTTTCCTCAGGTATCTCACCTTTTAGCGCCACTTGCACTTAATAGATTTCACACGTTTGTGAAACACACAAGTGTTACATCAAACAAAAGCACATATAAAATTCTATAAAGGACCTGAAAAATATTTACAAGTCACAGAGGTCACTATAAATCAGCAGGAATAGCTGGAATTGGGTGAGGAAGGTCAAACAGTACCCTTGGTAACAAAACCAAAACAAACAGATACAGGAACAGAAGGAGTCCGGGCCCTAGACCTTCAGCCTTAGAAAGAAAGCTCTCTGCCTAGAAGATCAATTCTTAACCTAAAGAAACACAGGGAAATGCCGCTTTAGTTACCATAGAGAAGGGTCATCACTACCATCAACCCTGCATTTCTGGGGACAAAGATGTTCTGCCAGACCACAACGGTTTCTGACAGCCCGTAAGTCACTGGAAAGGACTGTCCAGAAGCACCTGCCTTGCTAGAAACCTGTAGGAAGAGATGAGTCACTACTTTAATTTTGTTTAGTACTCTTCACATCTCAACCCTCTAGGTCCCAAAGCAACATTGTCTTACTCACTGTATCACTTTATCAATTTTCTTCCCAAACTCGTGGAGTTGGGTCAGAACGCTAAGGGATGGGAGTATGAGAAAAGAGGAAGAGGTGAGAGAACTCATTTGGTTAGCAGAAAGAGATACTGTGGTGGGGGGCAGAGCTACCTGGAAGAGAGGACTAAATAACCGCAGTTACAGTGAACGAGTGATGATCAAGATGCAAGACCCTTTCCCTCTCTTGGACAGTGTCCCACAACTTTCAGAGCTTTACAATAAAAAGCAAACAAACAGCTCCCTGGAGAGTGGAATAAAAAAGATTTAGTGTGAGCAAAGGTAATGAAATATGAGAGGGTTACATGAGTATCAATATTCCTTCAGATTCCGACTGGAAGTAATGGGCACCTGAAGAAGCTATACTCGTCTACAGGTAGGGAAAGGGATGCCAGGAGGTGGGCACAGGTGGTGACGGAAGAGTTGAGATGGTTATCGTGGGAAATGTAAAGAGCGCAATTCAATTACTCACAAACTTCTTGGACTTGCAGTCCAACCCCCTCCCCATGAGGGAGGTTTATCATCATCCTAGGTCAAGAAGGGCATAACCATGAGCAGTTCTAACTCCCTGAAAAGTGATAAGCAACAGGGTAAAGGGACGGGTTCTCTGGATTGAGAAATACTGGGAGGAAAAGGAACGTCATGCCCAGTGACCATAGGACCTCGGCATGAACCCACTCCGGCAATCGCAAGGACAAACGTCCAAGGGAGGAGGGAAGGTAGGGCCCCAGCCAGGTAACATTCTTGAGAGGAAGGATTATTAGGTGACACCGGGCTGAGGGCCCAGAAAGAGGGCTGGGCAACAGGAAAGTTAGCAGGTGAAAGCGATCAATCTTGGAGAAGGAAATGACCTTTAGGAGAAGCAAATACAACACCAAAAAGCGAGGTAAGGGTAATAGGAGAAAATGGACTCAGAAAAACACAGAGGACCGAGATAGAGGAGGCGTGCTCGTGTAAGAGAGGAAGAAGAAAGGAAGTGGGGCTGAGAGGAAAGAGATGGGGCCGAGACCCGCCCGGGCTATGGGGGCGAAGGGCAGGGCGCGCGGGCTGGGGGTTGAAGGAAGCTCCGAGGTTGCCGGGACAGGCGCCGGGTGGGACGCCGGGCTCCCCGAGGTCCTGGAGGGGTAGGAGGTCGCGCTGTGGAGCCCAAGACCCAACAAAACGAAGAAGGGAGGCGCGGGGGCGGCTCCCCAGAGACAGGCGTGCATCTGTGGGGCCGACTGCGGGGCTCTCCGGGGTCCAGGGGACGGTGGCCGGGCTGAGGGAACCGGGTGGGAAGGACACTCACAAATTTCTTGGATTTGCCGCCGTCGCCGCCCGCCGGCGGCAGCTCGTCCGGGCTCCGACCCTTCTTCTTATCCCGGGTCCCGCGGCCGGGTCCCAGACCCCCGCCGGGCGGCTCCATGTGTGGCTTCGCGCTGGCTGGTGACCCGGTGCCTACACTGCTCCCGCCCGGCTGATCCCAGCCCGCAGCCTCCGCCGCCGCCGCCGCCGCCGCCGCCGCCGCCCAGCAGCTACTTAGCCCGCCGCCGCCGCCGCGCCCCGCCTCATTAGCATGCCGGGCTGCGCGCGCCTCATGAATATACAACGGTGACGCCTCGCTCCCGCCCGCTTGCCCCACTTCCGCCCGGATCTGCAGCCCCTACCAATGAATGAAGGGAGGTGGGGGTGGAGAAGCCGCGGAAGCGCGCTACCTGCCCAGCAGGCCTAACCATTCAGACACACGTCGGGGGAGGGAGTGACGAGTGGGCGGTGCAATCTCTACTGGGCCTCAACAGCGAACAGCGCCCCCTGGCAGTCAAAGCCGCGCAGGCCTCCCCACTCCCAGGCAGTGCCCACGTGGCTGTAAAGCCTGGACCCTCTCGTACCCTAGACCGGATAGGATCTGAACCAAAAATTGCAGGAGACTTATCTTGGCAGCATGTACTACTGCTGGGCGTTCAAGGGTAATACAATTTTCATGTATGCAATATCCGTGGAGCATGTAGAAAGAACAAAAAAAAGTGACAGCTATCCTTTATTGAAAGCTGTGTGCCAAGAACAGAGCTTTTGGTAGAGCAAGTGCTAGGTGGAACTTGACAAGCTCTGGATTTAAGATTACCTAGCTCTATTTTGTTTTTTTGTGCATCCATCTTTGCCGAGATTTTTATTCAGGTACAAATCAAATATAATTTCTCCCCCCTTCTTACACAAAGGGTATGGGCATTCTGCAGCGCTCCGTACCTGGACACTTTCTGCAGAAGCATTCCTTTCATACCTTCTTGCAGCCGGATATCCAGCTGTCCTAGTCCCTGACTTTGGCACTTTGGGAAACTCCTGTACCTGCCTGTACCAAGCTTCAGCAGGGACGTGAGGCTTTGAGCCCGTAACTCTCTCTGGAAGAAGGGCCATTTTACTGCTGCCCCAGACTTCCCAGACTTCTTTCCTGCTCGGCCCCGCCTCCCTTCCCTGTGGTGCTGTCCAGGGATCCTGAGTCCTAGACAGCACCACACAGCACGGTGTTTTGGTAGAAGTGGCCAAGGGGCTTCCAACCAAGTCCTGGGACGGTCCAGGAAAAGAGAAAGGCCAGACACACGGAGGGGAAGGGAACTGCTATGGGCCATATGAGGTGCCCCCAAATTCGCCTGTTCAAGTCCCATCGCCCAGTACCTTTAAATGTACAAAAGGTGTTTAAAGAGATGATTGGATTAAAATGAGGTCTAAGGATGAACCCTAATTCAGTCTGTCTGGTGTCCTTATAAAAAGAGGAAGGGTCCCCCCGGCTGCTGTGGCTCAGTGGACTGAGCACCAGCCTGAGAACTGGAAGGCTGCTGGTCTGATTCCTTGTCAGGGCACATGGCTGGGTTGCAGCCCAGATGCTTGGTTTGGGGGCATGTGAAAGGCAACCAATCGATGTATCTCTGATACACTGATGTTTCTCTCCCTCTCTTTCTCTCTCCCCTACCCTCTCTCTAAAAGTAAATAAATAAACCTTTTCAAAAAAGAAGAAGAAGAGTCATCAGGGGTGTGTATGAACAGAGAGGGATGACCACTGAGGACACACTGAGAGGGCTGCCATCTGCAACTCAAGGAAAGAGGTCTTGGAAGTAATCAACACTGCCAACACCTTGACCTTGGCCTTCCAACCTCTAGGACAGTGAGAGAAAAAAACTTTACTGTTGTTTAAGCCATGCAGCCTGTGCTATTTTGTTATGGCGGTCCTAGCAATGAATATGGAAACCACCTTGAAGAATGTCCCCAGAGCAACAATACATGGCCAAGCAACATAGAGATGCCACCTGGGACAGTTAGGTGCTCCTAGCAGTATATCAGCAGCCCACAGACACCCACCAGGTGGGACTAGCTGCGTCTGAACACAGGAACTTCACCACGTAGGAAAGTGGAGACCAAAGATCAGACTTCAGTGGTGGGTTCTGGTATGACCCACAAACAGATCAAGAAGGGTGAGCGGTCTCCCATCCACAGGACCTGCACAGAGTACCAGACACCAGTGAGATCAGCCACACCACAACAGGGCCCACGGGACACCGCAGTGAGGAGCCCGCAGTCTGCCACAAAGCTACCTAAGCATCCTCTGCCCCCAGATGGATTACCTAGTTTTGAATCCCAGGTCTGCTACTTCCTAGTTGTGTTTCTAATGCAAGAAAACTAGTTCTTGCCAACGTGTGCCTAAACAGTAACAAGTCGCCATTTACAGCGCACTTGCACTACGCCAGGGACTATGTAAGACATTCTACGTGTATTTCCTCGCTGAATCCTCACAATGCCATGTCACAGTTTCCAGGAAATTTGGACTTGGAGAGTTGAAGTGATTTGCCCAAGGACACATAATTGATAAAAATTTAAACCCAGGTTAATCTAACTGCCAAGTCCCATGCATGTTTCACCAGGATTCCCTACTGACACAAACCAAGCTTGAGTGAAAAGAACAGGTGTTTTCCAAGATTACGTTCTTTGCTCTACTAGTTTGACTTCTCAGTAATTTCATTCTTCCAGCTACAACTGTTCCTTGAGGGAAAAGTATGTGGCACCCAGTGGGCCCTCAAGGTATGGACTGCACCACCTCACCCAGAGCTGGCAATTTATGTTCCTGGCGGGAAGATTCAGTGACTCGCTCCCTCCACAGCCCCTACTATGCTCAGTCTAGGGCTTGGTAAGATTACGGGGACGCTGCCAACCTGTCTGGCTCCTAAATCCAGCCTTCATCTCTGAGTTCTACTTTCTAATTGCCTGAAGGGAAGTTGCATAGAGTTGTCCAGTGCACACTCCGAACTCAAATTTGTCCAAAACAGTTCAAAAGCCGCATGCTTTATAAGTTAGAGTATTGCGCATCAGGGTCAAAGCACAGAAAAGTGACCTGTTACTCTTTTCTTGCACCACGGTCTACACCTGCTACAGCATTTAGCTCACCCCTTACTGCACTATAATCCCCTTCAAGGAAGGGCCTGTTTGCAGCTGCCGGCATCGTTCTTCACACAGACAGTGAAGGTAATGGGAAACAGCTTAGGTCAGGCACCATGCTAACTAAGTAAGCCCTTGACATGTTTTCTCCCAGTGCATCTTCACAGACTTGCATCACCATTCCAAACATGCAGGTTCAAAAATCTGAAGTTGTCTTCCACTCCTGCTCTTAAACTAGTAATCTGTCCAGGTTTGTCTGACTCCGGGATCCCCAAGCCCCAGGCCCCAGACCGGTACCAGGTCTGTTAGGAACTGGGTGGCAGTGAGGCTGGCCCGAGCTCCGCCTCTTCCTCCCCCAACCCGGCCCCGTGGAAAAAATGGTCCCTGGGGCCCAAAACGTTGGAGACTGCTGGTCTAACTCTTAACCGGCATGCTCTGTGAACTCCCTATGCATGAGCAAGATAATCCATACCCAGATATATACCTAGGGCTTAACATATGGTAGTGCTAGGTGAGCATGAGCTGTGATTTTTATTACGTACATCATCACTCCCATTCCCTCTCCCTTCATACATAGGTGGCTAGCAAAAATTAAGACTGCTCAAAAAGGCAAAAGGTACAAAAAATACCAACTTGGTTTATTGGATAAAAACAGTGGTAAAATGGACATAAAGACAAAAGTCAGAACAGGACATTTTCACATCCTCCCCCAACTCAAAAAACGTATTTCCCATTATTTGGGGCTAAGGTATCAGGGAACCAGAGCCCCCTAAAATCCCTCACTCTTCATCTGCACTGGAAGCAAGGCCTATGTAGGAGAGCCCAGGGGAGGCAGAAGTCAGAGGCAACCTCAGTCCCGACTACTCCTTCACCCCTAAAATTCTCAGGGTTGGAGGGGGGCCAGTAAGGAGCAAAGGGGCCAGAGGGGCGGGGACTGGCATCTAGGGCCCACCGCGCGAGATGTTCTAGAGACAGCTGTCTCTGTCCCCATCCACTCTCAAATAGGTACCATTGTCAGGCCTTGGGAGGGAGAAGAAAGAGGATACTTGGTTTGAGAGTAAGATGTGACCTCCAAACAGTCCCCCGGCATCGGTAAAACCAGTGAAGGTGACCACTCCAGAGCTGGGGGACCCACACCTCTTCCCACCCACCCAATCGAGAGGTAAAGAGGAACTCCTTGGTGCACAGCAAGCCCGGCTGCTCTTAAATCTCCACGTCGCTTTCCTTGTCGTTGTCATGGTCTCCATCATAGAACTCATTGGGTGCCTCTGGCCTGCAAAGCAAGTGGAGACAGGTGAGGGCCCGCTCTCCAAGCTCCGGGACTTCCCCACACAGACATCATCTCCGGAGCCACTTCGCAGGCCCTCTGTCAGGGAACCACCCTCCCCTTCTGTTGGTACAGAACGACAGCTAGTCATTCCTCCACTCACGCGGAGTCAGTAAACAGTTACTGAGACTGCTCTGTGCTAGACACTGTCACGAGCCTCAGCGATACAGTAGGGAGTGAGCCAGACAAAATTCCTGACAACCCTCTAAAACTTACCTAATAAATGAAACCGACAATAGCTGACAAAGTAAATAAACAAATACGATAACTCCAGATGAAGGAGAGTGCTGGGAATATTTTCAAATCAAATAAAGGGAGGTGTGCCTGAGAGTGATGGGGAAAAGGATAAAGTTTCAGACAAAGTTATTAGAAAAGGTGGTCCTAAGAAAGTAAGACTTGAAGTCTGACAAGGAACTAGCCAGCCAAAGACCTGGGGAAGACCATTCAGAGCTGCAAAACACACACACAAACAAAAAAACAAGGACAGCGACCCCTGGTCATATCGCAGCTCACTTACTGTGGCTTTTTTAAAAACCCACGATACAGTGAAGCGGCAGTAAGTGACCCGCGACATAGCAAGGGACGACTGTATACTTCGCTGGTCAGTACCCATATAGAATTTTGTACATTGTTAAAATTACGGAGGTTTAAGAGTGTAGAAAGTGTTTAAGAGCATATGAAGTGTTTACAAGAGCGTGGGAAAGGTTAGTAAGAGAGTGGGAAAGGTTTACAGGAGTGTGGGAAGGGTTTATAAAGCCTTAAAATACATGTAAATAATGAAGTGAAGAGAACGCTGCTACTTCGCAGACCTTCACCCCTCACGGGGGTCTCTGAAACGCAACTCCGCGATGGGCGAGGGAGCGCTGTGCCAGAGTTGTGAGGTGGGAGGAGACCGACGTGCTTCAGCAAGAGCAAGGAGACCAGGGTGGCTGGGAGGAGTGTGCACGGAGGACATCAGTTAAAAGACGAGACCAGGGACATAAGGGCCGGCATGCAGGACCATTTAAAACCATGGTCAGAAACGTGGATTTTGCCCTGCCTGGTGTGGCTCAGTGGATTGAGTGTGGACCTGCGAACCCAAGGGTTGCAGTTCAATTCCCAGTCAGGGCACATGCCTGGGTTGCAGGCCAGTTCCCAGCAGGGGATGCACGAGAGGCAACCATACATTGATATTTCTCTCCTTCTCTCCCTCCCTTCCCTTCCCCTCTAAAGATAAACAAATAAAATCTTTAAAAAAATGTGGACTTTCTTCTTAAGTGCAATGGACAGGAGAATTTTAAGCCGAAGAGTGGAGTGGTATTATAAACCTGTAGTGAGGGAAGGGATGTGAAGGCAACACAGGGCTCAGTAAATACTCAATAGTAGTTCATTTCTTTTTGAAAATTATTCTCTAGGAGAATACGAATAACTGATAACTGAATTATCTTGCTCACAGCGGATAATTAAGAAGAGAGAAAGTCACCAAACAGGAGCTGGGGAACTAAGCCAGGAAAACTCTCCTCGTCACTATCCTGCAAATGATCCGCAAGCTGAAGACAGAGGCATCAAAGAACAGACGCTCGGCGGGCAGGGCAGTCTGCCGGTGCGTAGGGCCCAGCACAGGGAGAGGCCTGAGGCTTCCCGGGCTGTTGGGAGGGGGGACGCTATGCAGAGACTAGGCCCAGACACCAGATTGGAATTATAGATGAAAAAGCCACACTTTGCCAAAAGGAAGAACTTAAACACAGGTTTTTACTTTTTAAGACAAAGAAAATCGATTTCCAGAATGTAAGCCTCAGATACCTAGAGAAGTTGAGAAGGACATGATGGGACAGAAAGGAATTCCTGAGGCCAGAACTTCGGACACCCCCTGAACCAGGGGTGGGAACAAGGGGGTATTCAGGGGGGAGGAAGTGTGGAGTGGCCCCAGGGGTGCGAGCAGGAAGGCACCTGCGTGGGAGCAGGGCCCGATGTCCCGCGGGTGTGCAGCTGGGGTCACCCTTCAGTCACATCAGGAATCTGTTCTCCATTAAGTGTGTCTGTCTCTGCACTTCGGGTTTCTATTGTCTTTCCCCTTCATTTTTCCGAAAAGTCTAATTTTGAGATTAAAAAAAAAATTCTATCCTAGTCTTTTTTCCCTATTTATTGCATCTGTAAATATTTTAGTATCTATCTCAGATAGCTATAAAGACTTTTTAAAAAACAACCACAATACAATTCTCACACCTGAAAAAATTAACAAAGGAAAGAAACCAAAGGGCCTTAGAGAGCAGTGTGTGGGCAGTGGCCTGTCCAGCTCAGAGCCCGGGAGTCAGACGCTGGCAAGAACAGAAACTGTTAGACTTTTTAGCAGGCAATTTGGTAGCAGATACTTAAACACTTAGTGCACACAGCCTTTGGCCTAGCAGCAACGATTCCAGGAATCTAATCTACTCAAACGAGCATGCAGAGATGTGTGGGTAAGGGGGCCCATTGCCCCATTCTTTGTAACAGTGAAAAAATGGGAAATATGTAAATGTCCATCAATGGTACTTGGTTAAATGAGGCTACACCCACACAATAGAATATTATACAGCTGATAAAATGAGACAGGTCTATAGATACTGACATGGGAAGACACGCATTACTTTGTAAGAAAAGAAAAGAACCAGTTGTAAGAGCTGTAAGTTGTAGAGCAATTTGTATAGAATGCTCCACCTTGTATATGAAAAAGCTACACATGCTCTGAGAATGAATGTGTATGTCATTTGGATTTATCTGTGCACGTTGAACGGTAAACTTGTAATCCATAGAAAAAAAATCTATCGGAAAAGATACCAATCAAACTAACAGTAGTTACATTGTGGAATGGGTCTGGGATTGTGTAAATGTAAACTTAACATATTTTAGTGCTGTTAAAAATTTTACAATAAATACATGTTCCTTGTGTCATTAAAAACAGGGAAGTATGAAATAGCAGCAGACCACAGAGTAGGGATAGAAAAGGACATAAGCCAGGGACACTTAAGCCGGTGCCCCAGCTCACTTGTCCCCTCTTCACCTCCCTGGCAAGCCTGCCAGCACCCCCGCTCTCCAGCTCCTGCCCCACACCTGCTGTAGTTCTCCTCAGGACCCCTCTCCTCTGCATCAGCCTCATCGGTCCTGTCATAGGTCAGGAGGTCTGCGGGCACATCGTGAATCTGGACACTAGGCGCGTGGTTTAGCATCTTCAGGTTTTCAAAGATGGTCTGACGGATCTGGTCCAGATACTGGTTGGGGATGAGGAACGGAGAGTGAGCAGCCCCCAGGGATTCAGGGCACCCACGCTTCTAGCTGCTTCCCCCGACCCACTGTCCTAGATTTAATCCCGTTTTGAATCTCAGTTTGAGTCCCCCCACTGAGAAGGGTCCCTCCTCCCACCCCTGATTGCCTCTGGACTGCCTCCTCGCTGCTAACAGTACAAGTGATGACTGAGAACTTTCTTCTCTGATTTCTCCACTTTCCCACATCCTGGACCTCTCCAAGGCTCCCCGACTCTCATTCTCAGCTTTTCTGAACTACTGACCTGGCGTGAGTTCTGATTCTCAATGCGGGTACTGACGTCTGGATGGAGCGTGAAGTCTGGGGCAAAGTACTCGAAGTATTCTTAGGAGGGAAAAGAAGATTAGAAGGAGAGGGTATGCCTTGGACAGACGGGTAGGTCCCGAGATTTCCCAATCTCTTTCCATCCCATCCAAAATTCCTACATTATAGTTGCCTAATCTTTCCACTGATCTGAGCTCAGGGGTTCAGTCTGCAGAGCTCCAAGAGTATCAGTTTCCTCTCTGCCTTCAAAACAAGCCACTGTGGGGTCTTGTGCGAATGGCTTTCCTGGGGTTGGGGGATCATGGGGTGGTCCTTACCACTATAGGGCAGCTCTTCACTAATGGCCTCTTCTACCAGCAGTGATGTCTCATACGTCCTGAAACCAACCAGCAGAAGGGGACGGGCTGAGGAGCATGTGGGCTGAAGGGACCACTCGGCCATCTCTCAGGGAGCCCCTAGCTCGCACGGGACCAGGTGGAGGACAATCGGGGGCATGCTCACCAGCAGCGGGCAACATTTCGAACCGTATAGCCACCACCACCTAGCACCAGTAGAGGGATATTGAAGCTCTTCACATATTCGACGCACTCCCTGGTAAAAGAAACCACAGGAGTGGATAGAGGTGCGTACCGAAAGCCAAGGCACACACCGCTGGGTGCTGTCTGGAAAGGGGCACAAGGAAACCGGAAGGGCTCTCAATCTTGATCTAGGCAGTGACATTCACTGAGTGATATCCTTGAGATACATGTGCTTTATTATGTTTCTCAAACTTTTGTAAATAAAGCGCACTCCCATTTCTGCCCTGCTCTACACCCACCCTGGCACCCCACGTGCTAATCCACTATTTCCATCTTTGCACCAGCAAGTGGTATCAGTCAAACGTCAGATGTTCTAATGTCAAAACACAACTCAAATCCTCCACTTCTCTCCATCGCCACCTCCTCCACCTTGGCCCGGGCACCGCATCCCCCGCCTAGGTGACACCAGTGCTTCCTAACCGGCTGCCCGCCTCCGCTCCTGTCTCCCCAACCCCAACCTTTCTCCAATCGGCAGTCACAGAAGTCACTTTAAAACACGAGTGGGATCATGGCACTTCCCTGCTGCTTAATCTCTTTCAACAGTTTCCTACCACATTTGAAATACAACCTGGACTCCTTACCAGGGTCTAAAGGCTCTGGTCGGCCTCGCCACTGCCAACCTCTCAGACCTCACCTTAACCCGCCGCCAGCTTGCTCCCCACGTTCCTGCCTCCCGCGCCAGCTCTTCCCTGCCTCAGAGCCTCCGCAAGGCCCGCCCACGGCTTGGGAGAGATTGCTCTCGGCTCTGCTTGTGGCTCACTCCTCTCAGCCTCCAGGTCTCAGTCCAAATGTCAGCTCCTCGGAAAACCCTCCCCAATGGGGCTACCTAAAGCAGGTTCCCCGCTGTTATCCAGAATCTTAGCTTCCTATCCTTTCCCTTCACAGGATTTATAACAATCTACTTGGTTCGCTTGCTCATATTCTGTCTGTTTCTTACACTAGACGGTAGAGTCCATGGGAGTTTATCCAATGCATCCTTATCTCCTTGTATAATGCCTGGAACGTAATTGCTCAATTTTAAGCAATTATAATTAGGTGCTTAATAAAAGTCTATTGTGAATAAATGACCAGCTGGGGAACCCTGTTCGAGGTGACCTTTCTGGCTCCAGTACAATTTGTAGCTACTTTTGATTTCCAAGAAGAGGTAAGGCTCATTCTCCAACTATGCCCTCTCCCTGTACTGAGGTCCAACGCCACTTGAAAACCTGGGGGAGTCTAAGGAGAGCAAGACTCACCCATGTCCTCGAATGCTGAGGTTGAAGCAGCCCAATCGATCACAGCCTAGAGAGTCAGCTCCACACTGCAAAAACCAAAAGCCCAGGCAGCTGCAGTAAGGTAACTGATCCAAAAGGCCCAGATGTCCTTCCCTTCCCCACCAAACTGAGGCTCTCTTCTTCCCTGTTCTCTTCCCCTAAGCCTAGGCAGAGCCCTCCTGACGAGGCCCTGGAAGTATTACCTGGAGAACAATGCACGTGGGTTGGTAGAAGTCCACCACTTGGTTGATAACCGGCTGGAAAAGGTGCTTGTAACCTGGGAGAGGGCCAAAGATGGGTACCTGGCACCCCAAGGGGATGGGGAGACAGGGAACAAAAGGAAAAAGGGGGTTGAGAGAGCATATAGCCCAGGAAAGGGGCAACCCAAGGAACCGAACCATTGGTTCTAAAGTTCTGGAGGGGATCCCAGACTGCTTGGAGTTACAGATGAAATCTAATGACCCTTTTCCCACAAAATGCACATACACAAAAAGTGTGCTGCCCACAATTCCCGGGCGGGGGGTTGGGGATGGGGTTCATGGCGTCTCTGAAGGCCATTCATCCTTAAGGACAATACAGGGCAAAAGAGGTTAATTCAGGGAGAGAAACAAGGGCCCAGTGAACAGGCAGAAGACTTCAGTACTTACTTTGGTCATCAATGCCATCCCGCAGGGGCACATTAAGACAGTAGTAGCGGCCACTCTCTGCTCCAACTTCATACATGTCACCTACAGGGAAGTGCGATATGGGAGGCGGCAGCCAGGCATGGGGAGGTTCCACAACACAACTGCTTCAACCCCACCCAACACCGAAGGCCTCTCACTCCATCTCCGTCCCTGCACCATGTAGCCCCTAGAGCCACGAAGTCTCCTGCAGCTTGCATTCATTCAACAAACACTTTCTGAGGGCCTACTGTGAGCCAAGCTGTGTGCTAGGCCTGGGGGATACAGCAATAAAGGGAACTAACAAAATGAAGGAGATCCCACTAAGCCTTTATTTTTGGGGGTGAGCATAGCAAGGAGGAAGACAGCAAATAAAACAAAACCCCACAACACATACAAATAGTGGTGTGTGCCCTGTGAGAAATAAGCAGAATGATGTGAGAGAGTAATGGGAAGGAGGCAACCACTTTATCTTGGTGGCAAGGTGGCGCTTCTCCAAGAAGGGGCATCTGAGCTGAGACCTGAAGGCTGAGGAGGAGGCAGTCAGGGTAGAGAGCTGAGGGCTGCGAGGGGGTGGACATTTCCACTCCCATACCTGTGCCAGGGAAGAAGTAGTTCCCGTACTTGTGGAAGGACACTGTCATGACCCGGTCAGTGAGGTAGAAGGCTTCCTGAACCCCGTCGCCATGGTGGATGTCGATATCAATGTAGAGCACCCGAGGGTGGTACCTGGGATGAGGGCAAAGCCAGGGCCTGAGGCAGGGGTGAGCCCCAGGAAACAACAACAACAACAACAACAACAACAACAACATTCCTCCCAAACACAAGGTCTGGGTCTGCTTCCACCCAATTCCATCCAAGTCACCAGAAACCTAACACCACCAGTCTCCTAAGGGCAAGCTGGGGCTCCAGCCTGAAGGCAGGGACAAGAGAGGGAGGTGTAAAGAAAGGCAAATGTAAGCAGGCAACAGGGAATCTGTGGCAGAGTGCAGGAAGAAGTAGCCAGAGTAAAGAATAAAGAAGTTGGGAGAAGCTGGTATGGAGGTGGAGGTCAGGGT
>PVKM010029367.1:0-17818 GCA_004027735.1 Carollia perspicillata | reverse complement strand
AAGAAGTATTCCAAGTCATGAAAGGCTAGGACCTACATTCAAAATTGCTCTAACGAGCAAAGCTTTCATTTAGAGTGGAAGGGCAGATAAAGTGCTTCTCAGATAAGGTCAAGTTAAAGGAGTTCATCATCACCAAGCCCTTATTATATGAAATGTTAAAGGGACTTATCTAAGAAAAGGAAGATAAAAAAACATGTATAGTAAAATGACAGCAAACTCACAATTATGAACAACCACACCAAAAACAAAAACAGAAACGAACTAACCAAACAACCAGAACAGGAACAGAACCACAGAAATGGAGATCACATGGAGAATTAGCAACAGGGGAGTGGGAGGAGGAGAGAGGGGGAAAATGTACAGAGAATAAGTGGCATAGATGGTAGGTAGAAAATAGGGGGAGGGCAAGAGTAGTATGGGAAAAGTAGAAGCTAAAGAACTTATGACACATGGACATGAACTAAAAGAGGGGAATGTGGGTGGGAGAGGGTGTGCAGGGTGGAGGGGAATGAAGGGGGAAATGGGACAACTGTAATAGCATAATCAATAAAATATATTTAAAAAATTATTTAGGGAAAATATTAGAGTTCTACACTATACAACATAATGTATTCTAGAAAAATTAAAAACAAGTGTAAAAAATAAAATCATAAAAATAATGAATAAAATATAGGACAAAATTTAACATTTTTGTAATTTTGGGATAGAGCATGCCTTTCTTAGCATGAATATTAAGTTGGAAACCTTACAGGAAATGTTTATGAACTTAAGTACCTAAATTTTCTAAAGTTTTATATGGCAGTCAAACACCACAATTTTAAGTGAAAGATAAATGATTTACTGGAAAATCACTTGCTACCTATAACAGATAAAATGTTTACACTTTTACATTTTTATATTGTAAAAAGTGACAAAAATTGATAAATAAAATATTGAACATCATAGATGAAAAGTAGGTAGAAGACAGAAGTAAAAAAAAAGGTATAAAAGAATAGCTAACACATGAAAGATGCTCAGCCTTATCATTAACCGAAGAAATGCATACTAAAACAATATTTTTTAACTGTTAGATTGGGAAAAGTTTGAAAGGATTTACATTAACCAATATTGAAAAGAATGGGAGAAATAAGTACTTTTAAAACATTTTATATGTATAATCTTTGATCAGTAATGCAACTTTTAGGCAGTCATGCTAAAAGATAATCAAATATATACATAAGGATGTTCATTTAATGGGGAAAAATTGGAAATAATCAACTGTCTATCAAAAGAAACTTGTTTAAATTATGGCACACTTTTCCACTGGAATATTACACTGCCATTAAAAACATGAGTTCCACATCGGCACAGAAAGATGCATGGGATATTTTAAGTGGAACATGTACTTTAGCATATATATTATAATCCCACTTTTGGAAATAAAAAGAAATATTTATATAGACCTACTAAAAAAAATTCTGGAGAGATGTATCCAACCTGTTAACTGTGGTTATATCTGGGCTGGGTCTATGAGACTTATTTTGTTTTAATTTAAATACTTCTGAATTGTTTTTATTTTTTTCTCTATTTAATATGATTTTTTTTGCTCAAGGGGAAGTAGTTATTTCTTCCCAAAATGTAAAAGAAAGAAAGTGGAGGAGAGAGATAAAATGGTTACCATGAACTGAATGTTTGTGTCTCTGCAAAACTCATATGTTCATGCCCTAATCCCCAATATCGTAGTATTTGGAGGTGGGATCATTGGGAGAAAATTGGTTTTGAATGAAGTTATCAGGGTAGAGTCCCCATGTTAGGAGTGGTGCCCATAAAAGGGGTTAAAGAAACCAGAGCTGTCTCCAGCCATGTGAGGATACCGTGAGAAAGTGGTTGTCTGCCAGCCAGGAAGAGGGTCCTCAACCAAACACCCTAAGACTTCCAGCCTCCAGAACTGTGAGAAAAAAACGTTTGTTGTTTAAGTCACCCAGTCTATAGGTCTTATAGGCCAAACTGGCTGAGATAATGAAATTCAATGTAAAGTAACTTTGAAGAAATATTTTTAAAGATATGTAAGACTTGAGCTTGTTTTAGGCCCTGGGAAAGAAGCCAATGTCGGGAGAGATTTAGGAGGGTGAGGGGAACATTATTCAGCCAAGTTTCCAGAGAGGCTGGGACAGTACACCAGTATCAGGGCTAACTTTAGAAAGAAGAAGGAAGGACAAAAGGATGACATAAGTAATAGAGTTAGGACATCTTTTGGAGCAGGGACATAAATGACATTATAGTCAATGAACCCATGTGTTTTCCCAATGGACTGAAAGAAAAGATCATAAGCTGAGTAGGAGGGGTGGGACTGGGAGCTAAGCAGTGCAGAAGAGGTATATTGCTGCTACATAGAATGACTAGGGCATGGTATCTGAATTATGCTTGTGAGATTCCTGAGCTTCATCCCAAATCTACCAAACCACAGTCTCTGAAGTTTAACTATGGTTATGGGACCACTGCTGATGCTATTTGAAATATGGCCAATTAACACATTTATATGATATTCTCCAGCATTATTTCACAACCTGGGAGGAGAATATTTGAGAAAGATAAATGGCTGGGTATAACCAGAGTTGGGGCTTAGCAATATGGGTGTGGAACTTAAGTGGATGGGTTGATGGGACTGGATATGCGGGTAAGTGAATCATTAACTTGGGTAATCACAAGGCAAGAAGGGAGTGAAGAGAGAGGAGTTGGACTGGAATTTATGAGGAGGATGTAAAGTAGATTTGGAAAGTCAGAGAGTGAGTGAAATGCAAGAACTAGAAGTTTTTGTCAGTGAAATGTGTTCTGGGATAAAAGATTTTGAAAGAGGAGATGGTGACACAGTCCCAACAGTGGCCATAAAGGGGAGGAACATCTGAAGTAGAGTGTAGATAAAGTTGACCTGAGTATAAGAGGTTGGAGAAGTTAAGACAGAGGGTGAGATAGTTACCCTTATGAACACCAGGCTTGTTGGATTTCATGAGTGGAAGCAAAGGTGGTTACTCAAGACCAAACCCGATAGCAAAAAAGAGAATATTAGGGCCGGGGCAGAGTCAGGGGGAAACCGAGAAGCTGGCTAAGCTAGACCTGGAGATCCAGCATGGCACTGCACCTATGGGAGCACAATTTTAAACTGTTGGTGGCAGGATGAGTCAATATTTTGGCAATGGACAGTGGCCTCTCAAATATCTATGTGATGATAGCTGGAATTTTTTAAAATAATATTTTATTGCTTATGTTACAGTTGTCCTGATTTCCCCCACTTTGTCTCCCTCTACCCAGTGCCTCCTACTCCCTGAGGCAACCCCCACACCACTGTTCATGTCCGGGGGCCATGCATACAAGTTCTTTAGCTACTCCATTTTCTACACTGTACTTTACATCCCCGTGGCTATTCTGTAACTACTATTTGTTCTTCTTAATGCCCTCACCTCTTCACCCATAATCTCCCTCCCCCCTCCCATCTGGCAACCATCTGGTAACTAACTTCTTTTCTCTTGCTGCTTTTAAGAGTCTCTCTTCATCTTTAACCTTTGGCATTTTAATTACGATGTGTCTTGGAGTGGGCCTCCTTGCATCCATCTTGTTTGAGACTCTGAGGGACATGCATGTCTATGTTCTTCACCAATTTAGGAAGGCTTTCTTTCACTATTTTTTTCAGATAGATTTCCAATTCCTTGCTCTTTTTCTCTCCTTTTTAAAGATTTTGTTTATTTATTTTTAGAGAGGGGGAGAGAGGAAGAGAAAGAGGGAGAGTAACATCAATGTGTGGTTATCTCTCATGTGCCCCCTATTGGGGACCTGGTCAGACACGTGCCCTAGATTCGGAATCAAACCAGCGACCCTTTGGTTTGAAAGCTGGCACTCAATCCACTGAGCCACACCAGCCAGGGCTGTGCTTTCTTTCTTCCTTCTGGCATCCCTATGGTCCAAACGTTGGACTTTTTGAAGTTGTCCCAGAGGCTGATTATACTATCCTCATTTTTTTTTTTGGTATTCTTTTTTCTTCTTGTTGTTCTTATTGGCTGTTTTTTGCTTCCTTATGTTCCAAACCATTTGTTTGATTCTTGGCTTCATCCACTCTACTGTTGTTTTCCTGTAAATTTGTTCATTTCAATTAATGTATCCTTCATTTCTGATTGAATCTTTTTTATGCTGTTGAGGTCCTCATGAAGTTCCTTGATCACCCTTATAACCACTGTTTTAAACTCTCTATCTCATATTGCTAGTCCATTTCATTGAGTTCTTTTTCTGAAGTTTTGATCTATTCTTTCATTTGGACCATGTTTCTTTGTCTCCTCATTTTGGCAGCCTCCCTGTGTTTGTCTCTATGTATTAGGTAGAGCTGTTTTGACTCTATGTCTTGGTAGTGTGGCCTAATGCAACAAGTGTCCTGTAGGGTCCAGTGGCACAGACTCCCCTATCATGCAAGCCAGGCATTTGAGGTACACCCTTTGTGTGGGCTGAGTGCACCCTCTTTGTATAGTTGAGTCTTGGTTGCTGTTGGCAGATCAATGGGAGGGATTTACGCAAGCCAGTCAGCAGCAAGGACTGGCTGTGATCACTGACCACCAACCTTTGTCTTCCATAGAGGATCAGCTGTGCAGGGGCAGGGTCCATAGCTGTCCATGGGGTGCTCTGGCCTTAGGGTTTCCTAGGTGGTGCCCCACCTGTGTTTTGCCTGGGGTACCCTGCCTGAGCTGTAAAGCAATCTGAGATGGTTGCTACTAGTGCTGGGCTTGGAGATTCCCAGTTGAAGCCAAGCTGTGACCCTAATCTGACTGCTGCTAGGGCTCACAGAAGCCAACTGTTGCTTGTTTGATAGGATTTAGGAGCCAATACCAGTCATTCATATGGAAAAGAAGCTTGGGTGGGCCTGTAAATTAAGTGAGGAAGAGCCTCTGGGAATCTCTAAGGCGGGTCAAATACTGTTAGCCGGGTTGATTTAGTCTCAGATATGGCACCAGTTTACCAGCTCTGTGGGGGAAGGGTTTAGCAAAGGGACAATGGCCTCTGCTCACCTTGATGCCCGACACTTCAGTTTCTCCCTGGACACCTCTGGTGCCTTTCAAGCTGCTACCCCAGAGCCAGAGCTCAGAGGGAGTGAGTGTGAGTAGGTGAGTCTGTGTATGGTGTGTGGGTTCTTTAAGAGGAACACTTGGGGATCCACAGTTTCTTCCACTGACTTGATCCCCATTGGATTTTGCAGCCAGAAGTTTTGGGGACTTATCTTCCTGGCACTCCAATCCTGGGCTGGTGGGCCTGATGTGGGTCTGGGACTCCTCACTCTCCAGATGTCCCTCCAAAATTTTTATCTGTGTGGGTGTTGAACCAGCCTATTCTGCATCTGCACCCCTTCTACCAGTCTGGATGGATGTGGTTTTGATGGGGGACTCAAGAGTTGGAAAATTTTAGTTTAAGCAATAGCTAATAAGCTTAGTAATCAATGTATGTAAAAGCTTTTGTTCCAAGAACTGAAGTTATGACCCACCTTGACTCCAGGAGACCATAAGCAGTTCCACCTTTGTTCCTCAGGAGGACTGCAAGCAATTCAAGACGGTATCTGAGCCATTGTTCTCCAGGGTGAGATGATCACTGCCCAGGAAAAGAACATTGAAGTTGTTTTTTTTTTAATCCAATTAACTTTTCCCTGAATTTCAAAGCCCCTCACCACACCTTGTTTATTCCCTGCTGTAAACACCTTGGCCTGGAAAGAAAAGACAAGATGGCCTGTTATGGTATGAACCCACCATCTTCTCAGATCACCAGCCATCTGAATAAAGTGCCCATAAAAATTCAATCCCTGTCTCTGCTTATTGGGTCTGGTAGTGACAGGCAGCCCGAACTCCAGTGTCCTTTCCAATTTCTGTTTCTCTAATTCTGTAGTTGTCAGACTTCCATTCAGGTCAATTTCTGACATTCCTGAGTGATGGTTGTTCTATATTTTAGTTGTAATTTTGATGTGGTTGTGCAAAGAGGGAAGCCATGTCTGCCTATGCTGCCATCTTGACCAGAAGTTCTCCAATGGCTGGAATTTTGGTTCAGTACTTTGCATATACTTCTATTTTACTATTTGATATATTCATTTGGAGGTCTTTATCATGTGGATGATACAATTCTTTTAACAGTAGAGATCTTTCTTCCTCATATTTGAATTTCCACTTTTTCATATTGTGCCTGACATTGAAACCAGAAAAGCCAGTGTTCATGTTGCCTGGTCACCTACCAGACCCAATAAGCAGAGACAGGGATTGGATCTTTATGGGTGCTTTATTCAGGTGGTCAGCAATCTGCAAAGACAGAGCGTTTGTACCCTAACAGACTGTCTTCATTTCCATTTTAAATTGACCCTTTTTATAAGAAGAAAAGTATAGGTAAGGGGTTTGGAATTCAGGGAAAAAGTTAATTAGATAAAAGCTGCAGCATACTTTTATCCATGTCCTGGGCGGTGGTCATTCACCCTGAAATACAATGGTTCAAATACCATCTTCATTGCTTGCAGTTCTCCTGAGGCACAAAGGTAGAACTACTTATGGTCTCCTGGAGTCAAGGTGGGTCATACCATCAGTACCTGGAACAATAGTTTTTTATATGCATTGATTACTAAGCTTCTTAGCTATTACCTAAACTAAAATTTTCCAACTCTTGTGTCCCCCATCAACATGTGATAAATACTCAAGAAAAGGTTTTTCTGGATGAATACATGAAAGAAATTAAGCAGTCCCATATTTCCAGTAGGAATTTCGGCATGAGAGTGGCTTTGCAAATGTCTTTTCCCATGTAGAGGGGAGATGTTATTCATTATCTACCTTCTCTGGATGCTTTTGCATATTTTGTTTGGTGGCTGGCTGGGGACTGTAGATTGTTTGATGATGAGTTGTTTATGGTGACAGAGGTGAAAAGCGTGACCACTGTTTGAAGATAGAATAGAAAATAATAAAGATTTAATTCTCTTCTACCTGAGCACGAAATGTTCAGCCTCTGCTCTCTTCAAACTCTTTCCCTACATAACCTCATCTTTATTCATGATTTTGATTATCACCTCTATGCATGCACAGACCTGCCCTCTGAATCAAGACCCATATCCTTCTCTGATGTGACCCAATGGACACATCAGAGAGCCCATGAGGCTTGCCCTGCACAAGCAGAATACATGACCTTCCACTGCAATCCTGGTCCTCTTGCAGAGTTTGGTCTTCAGTTGCTTACCACCTCTTCCCAGCAAGCCATCAACTTTGATGAATCCTTTTCCCTCATCTTCTATATCCAAACCATCAAGACTTCCAACTTAAGATATAAAGAACTCTTGAATTGTTCTATTTCTCTCCTTTGTCAAAGCTACCACCCAGTCCTAGATTTCTGTAATAATCTACAATGGGCCCATCTATGAGCACATGAGGTCCCCTCCAATTCCCTCTCCATCTCACCAGCCAGGGTGATCTTTTCAAAACTCAAATCTGTTGGTGTTACCTTCCTGCTTAAACCACCTCAAAGACTTATTGATTTTAGCCCTAAACAGTATTTACAAGGCTCAGTAAGGTCTGCGCCCTGCCCACGCCTCAGGCTCATTCTGCCTCACTCCTGCACTTACTCTGGGAGCCAGCTGCAATGAGATTGTTTCATTCTTAGATAGGCACCATACTATATCCATCTCCAACCCCCAAGGCCTAGCTACATGTTCTTCCTTCTCCAGTATCTGTCATTTACCCCTAAGCTTCCTTCTGATCTCAGCTCAGTTATGATTTCTTTGGAGGAGCCATGAGAGATCTCTCTGACAAAGTGAAGTCTCCCTGTTATGTTCACTCATGTTCCTCACACTTATGGCATACATCTTAGCTGTGAGTTCATGTTTCTGTGTGTGCAATTATTTCACTTATGTCTGTCTCCCTCAGGAGACTCTTCATGAAGGGCAAGAACCCCATGTTTTTGCTAGGCGTAGGGTGTGGCACATAATGGGTATGCCATAAATACTTCTTAGATGAGCCAACAAAGAGACCAAAATAAACCTCTGTCTGGCATTAGCTATAGTCACAGCAATGAACTTTTGTTTCTCTGGTTCATCCTCTGAGGCTTGGGAGTAGAGTGGTTATAATGAACTCTTCTAGGTAATAATAGCCCCAATAACTTAACCAGCAATTATAGCCAAACTGCTTTATTCTTGTCCTGGCTTTACAATAAAGGGTGTGTCCTTGGGCAAGATATAAATTTTTTAGTCCTAAACTCTATGTTTTACCTACAGATTAGGTGTCTCTTTTTGTCCTTGAACTTTCAACAGCTTTCTCCAGACCTCTCCTCCTTCCCTTCCAGCCTGCCTCCCCAGCTGGAAATGTCTGTTGGCCTCCTGCAAAGGTAGGGGAGGACATAAAACAAAGCCAGCTTCTCTGTGGGAGGGTTGGAAGGAGGCATGGGACTGCCTTTGTATTTAGAAACAACTGCTGGATTCTATTTCTTCAGACAAACTAGTTTTGAAAAAAGAAAAAACGAATCTTGAATATTTGACATGACAAGAAGCTAGTTCTCAACACTATTCCCTGAAAGGATATAATTCATCAAACTGAAAACCTAGAAGCCCAATTTAGGTGTATTTACCCACTGTCTTGTTTAATTCAGGCGGCATACATTCAGACCGATCTCTTTCTAGCTCAGTGATCTTTAAGCAGTATGAATTTTTAGGCTGCTATTTTTTATTTTTCATGTAATTTGCCTAAATATTTTATGGTACATAAAAGGGAGAAAATTGGTTTTCAAACTGGAATGTTTCTTCAGACGGAACTCAGCAAGTTGCCTTTTCCATCTTTCTGAGTCTCGGGTCCCAAACTTCCTCAGGAAATGATGTCCAATTTCCGTGACTGAGGAAGAGGCCCCATCCTATGCTACAGACATGCAGCGGTCTGTCTGTATGGTAATCTCTCCATCTCTAGAATGGACACAATGGTTCATATCACTCTCAGGGGCGTGCCATTCAATCACTGAAATGATAGTAAGAGAAAACAAGAGTGATTTATCTTACAGAAAGACACATCAATATATTCTTCATGTTCCTCAATTTGCATGACAATCTCTTTCACAAGAGAACATTTACACAGATGTATATACACCTGGCTTGACAATCCCAAACTGCACCCCAACCACCCACTTCCGAATAGCTGGAAAAAATCAGAAGCCTGCCATTGTGTAACAGAAACCTCCTCTGGACGGCAGCCCATCGCTGTGGTTTGGCAACACCACCAGCTCATCTCTTTTTTCATCTCTTGAAGAAAAAAAAAAACAACCCATCCAAGAGAAAGTACCTTCAGAATAAAGGTAATGATTAATCCACCAGGCAGAAAAAGTATAAAAGGATTCTTCTGGAATTTCAAAAGCTTTAACTTGCTAATTCAAATAGATAGCAGCGAACAGGGAGTGACAATTTCACCAGAAGAGGATTAAGTCACAGACTCACTGGGACAGCGTGGAGTCAAATAATCTCATTGGAGATCTCAAGGAATTTATGAGCAGTTGTCACACTTCCTTTTTCCTGTGTGAGTGAAGTAGAGACCAGAAGAAGCAGGTATTGGCGGAAAGAGTGGTCCTCGGAGAAGCCACACGATGCAGCCTGAGAAGAGACAAAAGAGGAAAAGCTTCAAGCAGAGACTGGTCCTGAAGAGCAGTTTAGCTAAAGAAACACTGTCTGAGTTCTTGGGCACACTCATAATGGTCGTAAGTACTTGCTGATTTTCTGTGTTCCAACCAGTAACACCTCCTATCAACCTAGCTCGTGGTGGAGAGTTTTATTTTGGTTTCTTTTCTTTAAGTTTGTCACTGGATTCACCTCTTCCAGGAAGCAGCAAATTACTTCCAGGTTGTTTGGCTACTTAGATGCCTCAATATTAGGCTTCCATTTACTCATTTCGTTGGTCCACAACAGCTGATGGGAGTTGAAGAGCCAGAGTGAAGTACTTTATTCATTTTAGAGATTTGTTTGGACTTGAAGATGGCTTTGTGGTTAATGTCAGACACCAGAAATTTTTTTCATTGATTAATTAATTTATACCTTGCTGTTTCTCACAAACATCGAAGTGACTCAATCACTTGAAATAACTATTGACAGTCAATAAATCCATTGGCAAGAAATAGCTCATTATTTCAAGTGCTTGGCAAAGAGTGTGTTGACAGATCACTGGATTCTTAAATTGAAAATTGTACTAGGTGGAAATAGTGTGCTATACCATAGTCCACTTTGGGCTTTGCATCACCTTTTCTCGCTAACTAAAGCTAATCTCTAGAGATTTTTAATTAGGCAATTACAAGAACCTTCTATGTATATAAAGGAAGGACTGATTCTAAATCTCTTGAGGATTTTATCTAGAGAGCTGCTCAGCTAATAATAAAAGACTAGAAAGTGTACTTAAGTGGCACAAGCTCTAGGTTTTTATCTTGTTGCATGTTCCTGTGTTCTCTGTGATGCTGAATTTTCAGCTGGAGCCAGACCATTTGTGAACAGAAAATTAAATTGTTGATTATTCTCATGTGTTGCTACTACCGATTTTAACTTGCTTAAAAAAAATCTGCTCAAGGATTCCTTCCTCCAGGTATAAATAATTTCATTTTCCTTAAGGTTAGAGAGAATTGCCCATGAACTTTGTACATGAAAAGCTCTTTGGTAATGTACATTATGGTGAATACAGCTACTAATACTGCATTGTATATCTGAAAGTTGCTAAGAAAGGAGAAAACTTCTCATCATAAGAAAACAAATTTAACTATGTGTGGTCATGGATGTTAATTTATTGTGGTGATCGTGTGACCATATACACAAATATCAAATTGTGATTTTGTACACCTGAAACTAACATCATGTTATAAGTCAGTCATACCTTAATTTTTAAAAAGTTATTTGCTTTGGGTGAATGTATAGTAATTTAGGAGAATAGGGAAAAATTGAGAAACAAATGTGAACTCAAAACCTTGAATTATTGTAAAATGAGAGTGCATCATATTCTCTGGTGTCTGGAAGCTCCTTTTTATCTCATTTACTCAAGTATTTTCAAAGCCTTATGGGCAATTCCTTGCACTCCTGGGCTGACCTCACATGATTGGGTAGGGGAGGTTTGGGGGGAAGAGAGACATAAAATTCCAGGATTCTTTTGATTCTAGTCTTTGCTTGCTGGAAAATTACCCTCAAGGAGACAGAAACCCTTGTGGCATGTTACTCGAGGAGAGTGGTTTTCAACACTAACTGACTTTAGCTCCACAGTAAACTGTGGTCCAAAGAGAGTGAAGTAAATTCAGTCACAGCTCTGAGTGTTCTGCAGAAAACACAGAGAAGGAAGTGAAGTAAACGTTCATTTTGCAACCCAAAAAGTTAAAACTCTATTTCTTAACAAGAATCTGTTTCATAATGCCATCCCCTCTGGGCTGAGTAAGTGATTACTTTCAGCCACTCATTATTCTACTGTTTTCAAACAAGCAAACAAACAAACAAACAAAATTCAACAGCATGAATGTAAAGATCTAACTGGCTTTATTAGGCGATTCGTAAATCAGGCAGCATCCCATCTAGCAACGAAAGGGCTATCCGAGGAATTATACAAAAAGGAAGGTTTTATAGGCAGAATGAGGTGGCGCTAAGAAATTAGAGTGGATTATTTCAGGCAAGGCCCCTGCCTTTAGGGTAATGCAGGGGATTATTGGGAAGGTGTTATAGAAAAGAAATGATTATTCTGGAGCCAGGATACCTCTCCTTTGGGGGAAAAGAAAGGAAGAGTTTTTTCCCCAAATATTTTATTTATTTATTTTTAGAGAGAGGGGAAAAGAGGGAGAAGGAGAAGAGAAGCATCGATGGTTGCCTCTTGCATGCCCCCCATTGACTGGGAATTGAACCAGCAACTTTTTGGTCTGCAGGCTGGCACACAGTCCACTGAACCACACCAACCAAGGTGAAGGGAAGGATTTTTAACCCGCAGATTTCCTCTTCCTGTGTGTTGGGAGGATCAGGGAGAGTCCACAGGACAAATTACCTTACTGGATTTTGGCCAGAAAATTCCAGACTGGTTGATTAAAATTATGGTTTAGGGAGAGGTTGAAACTGCAATTAAATCAGGTATTAAATCTAGTTTTGGCCCTGGCCAGATGGCTCAGTTGGTTGGAGTGTTGTCCCATACACCAAAAGGTTGCAGGTTCAATTTCTGTTCAAAGCATGCACCTAGGTTGAGGGTTCAATCCCCAGTTGGGGCGTGTCCTCAAGGCAACAAGTGATGTTTCCCCCTCATGTCAATGTTTCTCTCTCTCCCATTCTCTGTCTCTCTCTCTCTCCACATCCTCCAGTGAGGATTTTTAAAAATCTAGTTTTGATATCATGATGCCATTTTGGGCTTGTGGTTTTCTTTTAAAACTAGTCACATAACTAGCTCTGTGTCTTCCCCTAGTATTCAAGGTGGAAGCTAAAGAAATAATATCTCACCAATGTGCTGTATTTTCCCATGTATGGTGCACACCTGTGTATAGTGCACACCCACGTTTTTGGTACACATTTTCAAAGAAAAAATCCATTTTAATTTTTTATTTCAGTTTTTTTTTTACTTATTTGTATTTAGAAATAAAACCAATGATCCTATTCCAAGGTATTATTATGCATATGGATATTTTTATTGCTTTCTAGAGTTATACTTTTAGCCCATATGCATAATAAAAGAATTAAAAACATTTATAAAGATACAGAATTAGTACTACCCGTGTATAATGCACATCCTTATTTTTCCCTAAAAATTTTGGGCAAAACAGTGCACATTATACATGGAAAAATGAGGTACATTAAAAATTTAACCTTTGTACCTTCTGCCTAAAGCAAACCCTACCGAAATCTGTGATTGCAGTTATAAACTTGAATTTTGTTGAGGCTCTGGGAATGTGTAGACAAGAAGTAGCTGCACGAACACAATCATTTCTTGATCCATAAATCTATATGGTTTTGCCCAAATATTTCCAAAGTAATTGTCTGCTTTATTAGAAAATGTGCATTTTGCCTTGCTTTCTCTGGTAAAAAGCTTTGATAAGGCAGGAGGAAAAGGGAGCCTTAAAAAGATGGCAGAGGACAGTCAATCACTCATTAGTCCTTCATGTTTGTGAAGTTGGTTTTTCCCCAGACCCTGGGAGTCTGAAGTCATTCCCCCTACCACCCCACCAGCCCTGCTATCAAAACAAAACAAAACAAAATCCTTCTCTCAGGGAAAGCCACTCAAACTCATTCATACTTGTTGGCACCTAGGGTTAATACTTAAGGGAGTGTTTGTACAGGGCTTGTAGTTTGCCCGTTGCCAGGAACTCGGGCCTCTCCACCTGGCGACCCTCCGCACCTGGTCTGCCATCCCTACTCTGCTCATGCCTATTGACCTGCCTACTACAGACCCACTATAGCATTAAGGGAGGAGACAGTCCATGAAAAAGTCTTAGTAAACACCTAAAAACAACAATAACTATATTATAAGCCAAAGAACTAGCTCAAATTTGGCTTTTTTTAGGCACTAAGATAGGTAGGTCTTTTGACCTTTGCTAACGTCAGGGAGGAGATCTGCAATGCATCTTCCTCATCGCAGAGAAGAGGTTTAGAAGCCCTGAGCTGCAAAAGTAGGGGCCATGTAGTAAGTACTTCCATGTGTTAGCTTTGATGCATACATTTGGTCAATCCTTACAATAGCTGCATTAGGAAGGCTTTACTACCCATAAACAGGTAGAGAAATTAGGGCTCAAAGAGGTGAAGTACCTGGCTTTGGAATGAAGTGGTCTCCTTTGTCCAGCCCTGGTGTCTCTCAGATGACAGAGCAGGGACCCACATACTCACAACGTTCTGTCAAATGCTCCTTCTACCACAGCAGGACATCAGAAAGGCCCTCCACAGTCAATCCCACCTATTTCTAATTATTTTCTTATGATTTACGTCCCGTACACAACCTTTCACGGATATGCACTTCTGTACTTGGGTGTTCTGTCGCAGCAAGAAAGTCCAAATTTCTAAAATCTGAATGTGCATAGGAGCTAAACATGGGGGGGTCCTTGCCCTGTCCCTTCAGTGGGGTGTGATGACGCCTTGAAGCAGGACATTAAAGAGGCGTGGTTCTCTCCCTTCAAACAGTGATGATGACAAGGAACAGTGATGATGACAAGGGACAGTGAAGGGCTTCATTAACATTGACTGAGTGTACTCTTACACCAAGACACTCATTCCTTGAAAAAATCCCATGACACAAAGGGATAGTTGTTATTTTACAACAGAGAAAATCAAGGCTCGGCACATTAGCAACTTGCCCATAGGCAAGTCTGAGCTGGGATTGGGACTGGGATCAAGTCTCTGATCTCTTCACTGCGCTGAAGGCACTTACTCTCCTTGCATGCCTTCAAACTTTTACCACTGCCGCCTGTAACAATGTTACCCTTAGAGTGTTTGGAAAATATACATGGTTTTACAGCTTGTATATACATGGTTTTATAGCTTGTACACCTACAGTCTGAGATTCCCCTCTGACCCCAAGACACTTTTTGAGATTCAGCTATTTGGGGACATGTAGAAATAAGGTCATTCATTTTAGCCATTGTGCAATGTGGTGAGTTTATATACCCAATCCCCTCACAAGCTGTCATGTCGGCTGCAATTTGTCACAATTACCAAAATTGCTGCAGTGAACATCTTGTAGGTGTCTCTTTGTACCCCATGTTCCAGAGTTTCTCTTGAGTACGTACTTAGAAGTGGGTTCAGTGGCCCTAGGGCTGGCGTCTTCAGCTGGGTGGATTTTGTAAAATTGCTCTCCAAAGTGGTTTTCAATTTATACTACCAGCAGTAACATGTGAGTTCCCATTTTCCACATACTCACTGGCCATGATATTATCCAAATTTTTTTATTTCTGTCCTTTTGATATATAAGAAATGGAATTTCACTAGTAATTTTAATGAATTCCTAGTAGAGTTGATTATCTTTTCATGTTTACTGAAACTTTAGATTCTTTTTTGCAAATTGCCTGTTTATATCCTCTACACATTTAAAAAACATTTCTTTTGGTTATAGGATATTGGTATCTATTTAAAATCCAGATATTAATTATATTTTGTATTTTCTTTTTATGGTCAATACTTTGCTTCTTGTGTTTCAGTCTTTAAGTCACTAGAATTTATTTTGGTGTATGATGTCGAATTGGTGTGTCTTTTTCTGGAAGGATAGCCAGTTGTTCCAGTACCATTTCTGACCAGTCTGTCCTCTCTCTACAGATTGTGATGGCCTCTATTATATACCAGTTCACTTACAGATGTGGCTGTATGTCTGGATTTTATTTAGTTCCATTGATCTCTCTGTCCAAACCTGCACCGACATCATATATTTTTGTTATAATCACTTTCTAAATAATTTTTATCTGCTATTTTTCTTCTGTATTATTTTTTTTTTTAGTATCATCTTGGCTACTTTTAGCCCTTTATTCTTCTACATGAATTTTAGGATTAGTTTATCAAGTTCCATAAATGCTCTCTAGAGATATTGATTGGCATGGCATTGAATTTATATATTATTCTGATACCTTTCAAATGTTGAATCTTCTCACCCGTGAACGTGAAATAGCTCTTCATTCATAGATCTGCTTTTTCTATTTCTTTCTAAATTTTTGTAATTTACTTGGTATTAGTCATTAATGTTTTGTTTGATATATTTCTAGGTACCTACTGGTTATTATTACTACTGTGAATGCTACATTTTTACAATTGTATTTTCTGATTGGTTATTATAGGGTTTGGGAACTATTGATTTTTATATGTTGATCTTGTACATAGCAAACTTGGTAACTCTTATTAATTAAAGTAAGTTTGTAGATTATCTTTAATATTCTATATAATTAGAGCTGTCAAATATGATAACCACTGGCCATTTGTGGTTACTTAAACTGAACAACAAAATTTTAAAAATTAGTTCCTTAGTCTTACCAGTCCCATTTCAAGTGATTGAGAGCCGTATATGACTATTGCTGCCACATCAAGCAGTAAAGATACAGAACTTTTCCCTCAATTGCAAACTGTTCTATTAGACTTTGTTGTACAGATGATATTTTTTTTTGAGAAGATGAGAACTTTAGTTTTCTTTCTTTCTAGTCCTTAGATATGTAATTTTTTCTGTCTTATTATTGCAGTTAAAACTTCTGGCACAATGTTGTAAGAAGCTGTAATTGTGGCATTCTTGTTTTATTTCCAACTTTAAAGAATCTGCTTCTCATGTTTTACCATTAAGTGTGATAGTTCTTTTTAGATTTTTGCTAGACACTCTTGGTTTGAGTAAGGAAATTCCTGTTTATTCTTCATTTACCAAAATGTTCATTAGGAAGGATCACTGAATTTTTTTTAAATAACTTTTCCATATGTATTGAGATATGCATAGGGGTTTCTCCGTTATCTGTTGATAAAGAAAATTACATTGATAAATATTTTTAGCATTGACTCATTCTCACATTCCTGAGATTAATCCCCACATAATCATGCATCATTTAGCTTGCACTGTTTTATTAGGACTTTGGACTATAAATTCTATTATATTGTTTTTCTCTAGTTTTATTACCAAGATTATAAACTGGAGCTCTTTCCCTCTCTTTATATTTACACTTTGTATAAAATGAGGATTATCTGTTCCTTGAAGATTATTTTGCATTTTCATTGAAGTCAAAAAAGAGAGAGAGAAGAGAAACACAGATATGCAAGAGATTTCCCTAATAGTTATGTCTAATTTAGATTTTCTATTCTTAATTCCATTTTGGCAATTTATTTTTTTTCTAGGAAACTGTACTTCATTTTTGTTTTCAAATTGTTAGTACTTTCAGAATTAATACAATGAGAGCAGTAATTTTGAAATGATTTTTCCTGGTATTTGCTTGTGACTTCTATAATCTTTACCTATGATATCCTCTTTTAAATTTTTAACGTTGATTTTTTGTTTGCTACTCAGTAATTTCTGTTTTTTTATACCCTTTCTTTGAGGGGATCAGCTTTCTTTATTTCTCCACACCCCACCCCACCCCCGCCATTTGCTCTTTCTATAAGTATTTACCCTTACATTTTTTTAAAAGATGTATTTTTAAATATATTTTATTGGTGATGCTATTACAGTTGTCCCATTTTTCCCCTCTTCAATCCCCTTCACTCAGCACACCCTCTCCTACCCACATTCCCTGCCTTTAGTTCATGTCCATGGCTCCTACATATGAGTTCTTTGGCTTCTACATTTCCTATACTATTCTTACCCTCTCCCTGTCTATTTTATACCTACCATTTATGCTACTTATTCTCTGTACCTTTCCCCCCTCTCTCCCTCTCCCACTCCCCTGTTGCTAACCCTCCATGTGATCTCCATTTCTGTGGTTCTGTTCCTGTTTTGGTTGTTTGCTTAGTTTGTTTTTGTTTTAGGTGTGGTTGTTAATAATTGTGAGTTTGCTGTCATTTTACTATACATGTTTTTTATCTTCTTTTTCTTAGATAAGTCCCTTTAACATTTCATATAATAGGGGCTTGTTGATGATGAACTCCTTTAACTTGACCTTATCTGAGAAGCACTTTATCTATCCTTCCATTCTAAATGAAAGCTTTGCTGGATAGAGCAATCTCGGATGTAGGTTTTTGCCCTTCATGACTTCAAATACTTCTTTCCAGCCCCTTCTTGCTGCAAGGTCTCTTTTGAGACATCAGCTGACAGTCTGATGGGAACTCCTTTGTGGGTAACTGTCCTCTTATCTCTTGCTGCTTCTAGAATTCTCTCCTTCATTTTAATCTTAGCTAATGTAATTATGATGTGCCTTTGGTGAGCTCCTC
>PVKM010029366.1:0-17816 GCA_004027735.1 Carollia perspicillata | reverse complement strand
AAAAGTGCCAGTCTGGAAACGAGGTCTATCCTTGGATAAGAAGGGTGGCAAAGAACACGCAATTGCACAGCCGTGGAGCTGGGGCCTTGGCCAAACCCCTGCAGCTGCAATCGATCTTTCCATTTACAAAACAACAAATCCTCTGTATTGTTTAAATCTACTTCTCACTACGAAAATCAAGATAATTGATACGCCATAAATTATAATATATTGGTATTTTTGCCTCAAAGGTACTCATGTATTTTTTTCTTTTTAGTACTTTCATCTTGAGATATAGCTTACATACAGTAAAACACACTGATTTCGAGTATACATTTGGACAATGTATATACACCTATGTAAATCACATTTCCATTAACATTGGAAAAGTTCAGAAAATGGCCACACATTCTTGGAACCCTGAGACAACCATGTGAGTGAGTCTGAGCCGGCCCCTGGGAGATGGGAGTACCCCCAAAGGAGAAGAAGGGTAATCAAGCTCAGAGCCTGCCAACAACCGCACGCGGGAGAGAGGCCCTCCTACATCACCCGAGTCATACAAAAGTAGATACAAAAGATGCACGACGTCAGCTGGACTCGTCAGACGAGAAACACTGCCCAGGTGGCAAACGGAATCATGAGCAAATAAAGTGAGCGCTGCTTTAAGCTACCAGGCCTTGCAAAGGTTTGATACAGCGTGAAAACAAATTCACAGGAAAGTGTAGACCCTTTCCCTCGCCTTGGGAATTTCCCTCATGCCCTCTTCTGTTAGGTCTCGGCCCACCAGAAGAAAACTACTCTTCTCATTTCTGGCTTTACCATTTATTTCTGCCTGTTCTTAAACTTCATATGAATAAATTCCTACATGGTATGCTTTATACCTGACTTCTATTACTCAATATAATGTTTTTGAAATACATATTTTGTGTGTAGGTTTTTTCATTGCTGAGTATACAATTTGCTTCTCCGTTCTCCTTGATGAACTTTTGGCTTGCTTCCACTTTCATTATATTGATCCCCTAATCAAGGAGAGTTGGGTTTATTGTTTTGTTTTGCTTTTTGTTTATTTTTGCCTAGCTGCTTGAATGTAGCTACTAGTGTTAACTATTAGACCTTCTGTCACGATTTATTTTAGGAATCCTGGCAGCTGGTTTCTCTGTAGGGACATTACCCTTTAAAACAAAACCGTAAAAGGAACAAGTGGTAAGTGACTTTATTGTTGAATTCTTAGACTTTCGGTTGATTTCTCACCCGACACCGTAATCAGAAGAGTGTGAAGATAACACTGATGACAAAGTAAGCTACAAGGAGAAGGGACACTGAAATTTTCCTTGTATATTGTTTGGTCTCTTAATGCTGAAAAAGTCTCAATTTTACTGGGTAATTATTCTTACTTCTCCCCTATGCTGTTCTAAAGTTACTGTCCCCAGAGAGCTTTGTGATTCCAACTGTGGTTGCTGCACCAGAGTAAAGAAATATTTATTTTCTTTTCATTGTGAGCATTGATTAGTTAATTTCTAAAATACATACTATTCAGATTCTCTACCTAATTACCTCTTAGAAATAAGTGGTTTATTCTAGAGAGGATATTTTATATATATAAAGCTCAGCCTGGTGCCTAGTACTTGGTACTCAATGTACATTTCTTTGCTTGATACACATCTATTTGCTTTCTTCTTCATTCTGGTAAATGTAAAGGCACAGTTAAGGACCAGTGGGCATGCTCATGGACATGAATGTGGCGGGAATAATGGTATTTCTCATTATGCTCAAGTCAAAGAAATAATGCCAGTTCTTGTACACAACTGTAATTGACAAACAACTTGGTCGATTCTGCAAAAGCTGGATGAATAGAGCATATTCATACCAAAACAAAAGGCTTGGATTTACAACCCACAGTAATTTTGGGGAATTCTGACTTCTTATTTAATTTCTTTGTCTGTAAATTATAGTTCTAACAATGTAGTTGAATGTCAATTTGATGAACAGATTCTACATGGATGGCAAGAATACACTGGTGATCGAGATTTCCTAGGGGACTCATAACCTATATTTATACTGAGTTTTAGGGTTGTTTCACTCTACTGCTTTTTAAGAGACCAAAGCATTTTGTGCCCTGTACTTCCATAAATTCTTTATTGCGAGAAAAGAAAAATCTGCCTTTGCGTTTGTTCCTCCATCTAAAGAATGAGTATTATCTCTCTTTTGCTGAAAATAAAACAGAGTTTGGGACCTACTAGAATGAGTTGTAAACGTGGATACATACACAACAGATTTGGTGCTGGCCGATGGTGTCCCCATGTGTTTGTATCCAGTGGTAACCCACTATTTCCCTCCGAGACCTGCCAGCAGAAAGCCTTAAGCTCGTGGTAACTGCAGTCCCATAGCATGGGAACTGGGAAGGCTCACTTGGGAACACTCTTTCAGGTCTTGAAAATCCAATGGACAAAGTCCTTTTTAAAAAAAATAATTGTTTGTTTTTGCGTAGCTTTGGGCAACATCACACATGGGGATGCAAAATGAAAAGGAGCCAGAAATACAGAAACCAAACCGTCTTTCTAACTGGCCACGTGGTGCTACCATTGAAACACAAGTCAGAAGATTGTGGTTTTCAAGATGGACCCTTACTTTGAACAGCTGCTTCTTTCATGCTTGCTGTTAAGACCTAAATGATTTTTTTTACATGGCGGGGAATTTTCTTCTTTGTGTGAAATTATATATGTTGAAGAGTATTTACATCATGAGAGGATGATCTAAGGAAATGTGGTGTCTTCTCTCAGATTAATGTAACAGCTTGCCATGTACTTGAACAAGGAGTAGACTTGCTGACGAATCTCCCCTCATAGAGCTGCCGGAATAAATGATCCTGTTCATTCCTTCTGCTAATCATCCGGGCTGACACCCACAGCAGGCTCTGCCCTCTACGACCACGAACCCTCTTACCATCAAAGCAGTTGAATGCTGACATGGTGTCCGGCATGGTGGCTCCCAACTCCTTCATGCCAGTGACTCTCCATAGTCGTTATGTAATTCAATTGCATATCAAGAAAACCAATTAAATATGAGCTTGAAAGAAGAGAGTTGTTCCTCAGAAAGATAAGCTCTATATTTTTCAAAATATGAAGAATCTATCTATACCATTAAAAGTGCTGTGGGATATAGATAGCTAAGACAACTGTGGAAAAAAGTGGAGGAAAAACTATAAAAAATTATAATATTTCTGCACCCAGATTGCTTTGCAAGTGTTCTTTCACAGATTCTACTCAAGCTTAAGGGAAGCAAACATGGAAATATCACAGATACATTGTTCGTATGGTTTTCAATAAGATAGATGATGCAGATTTCAAATCAGTGAAAATTTCACTCAAAAAATGTCTTAGTCTTACATCAAAATTTTGGTCTATAAATGTATTTTTTAAAGTTGTGAGATTAAATATTTATGTATCTTTCCTATTGTTCTCTTTGTCTGACTTTCTGATTAATTGACTTACTATGAGTTTTAAGATAAGGAGTCTTCTACTCTAGTATTTTTTAAAATCCCAGTTACAGCCCTGGCTGGTGTAGCTCAGTGGATTGAGCACGGGCCTGTGAAGCAAAGGGTCGTGGGTTCAATTCCCAGTCAGGGCACATGCCTGGGTTGCAGGCCAGGTCCCCAGTAGGGGACGCATGAGAGGCAACCACACTGATGTTTCTCTCCCACTCTTTCTCCTTCTCTTCCCCTCGCTCTAAAAATAAATAAATAAAATATTTAAAAAATCAAATCCCAATTACAATGCTGGGAGGAATGTAGGATAAAATTATCATTATTCAGATGTGAAATGAAATTCTCTATGCCCAGAAATCTAGTTAAAATTTGTCTTCAGCCCCACCTTCTGTTTATAAAAACTCAAAGACGTCCATCTTCTTTCTTAGAATTAACAGCTTTTCTTGGCAGCCTCTGTCTGTAGACCCCGAATCCACATGTGGTGCTGGTGTGATAACCAGTTTTCACTGATTATCCTGGAGAAGTTTGGGCGGGGGGTGGGGGACGGGGGGACTAAATAAAATGGGGAAATATGGACGCAAGGATGTGAGCACAGTGCCTGGCACTCTTTCAAAGTCAGTAGTTATTGTTATCAATATTCGTGTTATTTTTCATCACTATAACGACTATGCATAGTGGTACATTTTCCATTTTACTTGTTAAAAACTGAGACTCACTAAAGTTAAGTGGTTTCATTCCTTAAACTGCACAAGACCAGGAATTTACCCTGGTTTCTTCACTCTGCCAAGCCTGAGGTCACTGCAGTGTGCCCACCACGCACTGAAGGGCACCAAGGCTTCCCTGAGCACACACGGGGCCGTCAATCCAGGGTAGGGGGAAAAGTTTCCAGTCTCCTTTCCAACACTAATTGAATGGGTTTTGTGTTCCAGCCTCAACGGATGAGTTGTTAGTTTCCAGCTACCATGTTTCTACTGTTGTTTCTGGTTTCTTTTTTCTTGTTCAACACCTCCCCCTCCTCACAGTAATCCACTTTCCATTGTGGAAATCCTATGTATTCCTTGTGGACCCAGGTTATTCGTCAAAATCATCTGGTTCAGAAAAATACAGACATTTTATAATGATTGATACTAAGAAAAGCCATAATAAAAGCCAAAGTGTATTTAACATTTCTCTTGTACTAGGCAATGCACTAAGTAACTGCTATAGTCTGAAGGTTGTGTTCCCCCCAAATTCATATGTTGATAATCTAATACCCCAGATGACGTTATTAGGGGTTGGGATCTTGGAGAGGCAGTGATCTTATAAAAAGAGGCCTCAGAGAGGTCTCTCCACCTTGTGAAGATAGAACAGGAAGTCATGAATCTGTGACAAGGACAGAGCTTTTAGCAGAACCTGAGCATGCTGGCACTCTGATCTTGGTCTTCCAGCCTCAGGACTGTGAGAAATAAATATCTGTTCTTTATAAGCTGCTCATCTGTGGGGCTCTGTTACAGCTGTCAGAAAAGAGTAAGAGGAACATAGTAGGATTTAATTCGGGAATTCTGACTCTGTAATCTAAACTGTTCCCACTGTATTCTACTTGCTAAGTACATGTATTCAATGTAGTTGACAAATTCCCTGGGGCAACTCACTTTTCTCTAGAATCAGTGCACCCAACAAGCCCAGGGTGAGGGTTTTACCTGGAGTTGAAACCTTTCCATGAAGCTAAAGGAATAATTTTTGTGTCAGCAGACCCTTGGTGTTTGATTACGAAACTAAGATGTTTTCAGCGTGAAAACAGAAACATGAAAATGATAATGAGGTTGTTACTCAACTTTGAAAGACAATGCCCTTGAAAAGAACATATCCTGGACTTCAGGGACAGAAGACAGTCTAAAGCAATTTAGCGCCCTGGCTGGTGTAGCTCAGTGGATTGAACGCAGGCCTGCGAAGCAAAGGATCGCGGTTCAATTCCCAGTCAGGGCACATGCTTGGGTTGCAGGCCAGTTCCCAGCAGGGGACACACAAGAGACAACCATACATTGATGATATTTCTCTCCCTAACTGTTCCCCTCTAAAGATAAATAAATAAAATCTTAAAAAAAGAATCCTCTTTAAAAAAATAAAAATAAAGCAATTTAGAGTGAAATAAATCTTAATGGAGTCCTCCTTCCAATATCTCCCAAATCTGCTGTATACAGCTATACTTCTTAAATCAGAAAATATTTTTTGCTATTTTCTCCTTTATAAGTTAGTTTTTCTCTTTGTCCTGATTATTTAATGTTTAAAAGAATGGGTTAAATGCATGTAAATAAAATAAATGTACTTATTTTCTATAAATCAGTTTCAGACAAGACTAAAATTAAAAATGTGTAAATTATTGTATTAGACAGAATTTGTTATTAAGTTGCAAGAAGTATTCTTCAGTTGTATAAAAGATCTTTGTGAAGTACTTCTGCTGCCTTTTAAAAAATATTATATGAGTAGACACTCAACCACGAACATCAAAATTCACAGCGTTGTTTAATAGTGCCTAATGAAAATGCCTGCCAGCCTCAGTTGAGTCACTGATGGACAGATATCTGGCGACTTGAACTGTGAACATATTTTGGTGCCCAATATTGTATCTGGCACAAAAATAAATTTTTTGTTACTGCTACTACTCATCTTCCCCATTTATTGGTCATAAGAATATGGTTATTGTTATTCCTTTAATGTTTAGGATTAGATATTTAATAAAACATTAATAGCCATTAGAGAGAGTTAAACTTTGAATAGGGAATATATGCCCGACAAAATCAAGAATGGAATACAACTACGGACTGGAAATCTGACATCCTAAATGTGTAGTGTAATACCTAGAACATAATCGGTGATTGTTAATTATGTGAAAATCAAAAGGACTGAACACGAATAGTAGCGAGCTACATTTGAAAGAATCTGTGGCAAGCTCTCATATTGAATATCTTGTCAAATTATGGGACAGTCTACCAGGATAGGTTTAAAACTGAGGATTACACCTTAGCCTTTATAGTGCAAATTATTTTTAAAAAGTAATATTCAGTGGAAATAGAGCTCAACTGTTTTGCACAGTATAGGGTAGTGTTTGATTGTGTTTGGGAGGGAAGTTTCTGGAATCGTACTGTATGAGTTTGAATCATCATTCTCTCGCATTGTTAAATTGTGGAAGGTGATCATTTGTCTCGTTGGGAATTTGCCTTGCACTGATTTCACTGTAACAACGTAGGGACTGTCACGGCAGTCCTTCGCAGAGTTGTGATCTTTCAATGCCTGGCACATAAACAGCAATGCATAGATGCTAACTTTTTTACTTTTACACTCTTTTGACCTTCCCGTGTGATGCCATTTCTATGTTTTGAACATTAAACTTTTTGAAAACTCAAGATGAACACGGGTTTGAAGTAATATTTACCGCATACATTCAATTATTTGAGGCTGCTTAGTTGTAAATAATAATATTTTAGCTGGACTTTTATGGTCTGATGTTTGCATGCTGTGCAATAGAGTTTTCTGTCTTCATCTGTATTTCTCATTTTTCTTTTTTGCCTCTCAGAATTAATTATTCCTTTCTTCTTTTGTGACACCCTGACTTTTTTCAAAAAATAAACCAACCCTCCTAGAACCTTAGCATGTATATTTCACCTAAGGATCCATCCTGTTTACCCCAAAATTTCTTTTCTTTTGGCTGCTGTGTTTCTTCCATATCTGTGCCCAGGGCCAACTGGGGTGAAGAACAGTTACTGAGAGCGATTCTGGGTGGATTGGTAGGAGCAAAGTGTGCGCTTTTTCTTCCTGGAAGCAGCAAACAAAGATGAAGGAAAACGGATTCGTTTTCTCTCTCTCTCTCTCTCTCTCTCTCTCTCTCTCTCTCTCTCTCTCTCTCTCTCTCTCTCTGTCTCCCTCTCTCTTTGTCTCTGAGCCCTTGAAAGCCCCTATGACTGTGGCTCATAAACCAATAGGTTCTCTTTGCTTAAGTGAGTTTAATGAACTTTTCTGTCACTTGCAACCAATAGAAATTAAAAGGATAGTCCACCCATGGTTAGGTTACTTTTCCTTATTTTCTATCCTTGTCTCTCCCCCACAGTCCTCTAAACACCCTCTTCATTTCTATTATTAATCAGCTCTGGGCTCAGCAGTGAAATAAGCTAGTTATCCTACCAGGAATTAATATGCTCCGAGAAGGCTTGGTAGAGTTTTGTGACCTGTGTATTTAACTTTTTAGACACATTCTTTGTTTTGTAATCCATTCCCAGAATCTTGGCTGTACTTTGGATAGCTCCTGCTTCTTGATAGAGACAAATCGTTGTAGCGTGTCTTTAAGGGCACAGAGCCCAGCATCACATCTCAGACTTCATACTTAGGAGGCTATATATTTGCAACAGTTACTCAATATTTCTTGATGTCACTTTTTCGTTTTGCAGAGTGGGCACAATAATACCTACTGTGTTGAAAGGAGGAGTAAAGGTAAAGCCTTTCAAAACCAGACATGGCAGGCATGTGGTGACTGCCTTTACATATACCACATTCTTTTCCGTTGATTTCTTTAAAAAAAAACAAACCAAACTTTTATGGATTGATTTTAGAGATGAGAGAGAGAGAGAGACAGAGACCTCAGTTTGTTGTTCCATCTTTTTTATGCATTCATCGGTTGATTCTTGTATGTGCCCTGATCGGGGATAGAACTCACAACCTTGGGATATCAGCACAATGCTCCAACCCACTGAGCTATCCAGCTAGGGCTCAGTAAATTTCTAAAGGGATGGGATAATATCAGTCATTTAAATGATAATCATTGACTCATGTATTCTGTTTCCATATTTTTCTCTTCCTAAATGTTTACATTAGGATATTTCATTTTCTCCTTTTACTTTACAGGAGAGGCCAGAAAACAAGGGGGAAATAAATGTAAGTAAATATTACTCTTTCTAACCTAGTTTGCTTGGTATCAGACATGTCAGAAAAGGCTAAAGCCTTTTATTTCAATAGACCTTAACAGTTTGGATTTTAGGTAGCATATTCCTTTGTTCTTGTGCTTCCTCTATGTGTAAAACTTGATCTTCCTGCAAATAGTATGTTCTCAGAAGAGCATTTTACTAGATATTTAATTTTCTAGAATGATAGTGACTGTGGTAACCCCTGGTTTCTTACCCATTTGGACACACCTGTAATTTCAGAGGAGTTATTATGTGTTTCTGTAGCATTCTAAAAGTTTCAATGTGCCTTAAACACATAAGCTTTTATTGTCAATCTTCCTGTTTTACAGTCTCTCCAATTCAATCCTGCCTTCTCCACATGGAAGACAGCTAAGAAAACTGCTCGGATTTCCTTTGCTCAACCTCCCTGCTGCCAGCTTTCCTCCTCCCCTCCATCCCATAGGAACCGAGAGGTGCTCGAATTTCCTCTGTGGGGTGTGTGTCCCACCTGGCTTCTTCCTCTCCTGTTCAGTAACAGGTGGTTATTTTTGTCCTGTCAGCACTCCCTACCCCCCTGGACGTCAGAATTCATTCCCAGTGGAAATGTAGACATTTGAGTTTCTTCCAGGCTTCAATGGGTAAATTGCCAATTTCCATTTTCTGAAAATAATTTTCTTTTGATGGAAAAAATCTTGTTCCGAAACCATTCCATTAAACCAAAAAAAAAAAAAAAGGGATTTTAAAGGCCGCATTAGTGATTGATCTGTTTGCTGCCCCTTCTCTGATTCCTTTCAACAGGTCTCCACGCATGTGGATCATATCATGTTAAGCAATGAACAATGGAATCAGAATTCTGGCAAGCCCGTATTTTAGCTAGCTGGGTTCATAATGGATTTCAGTGTTCTTCGCTTTACCATTATTTTGGGTTAAAAAAGTCAGAATATCTAAGCATAGAACACAGCATTATAAAACTTAAAAATGTTCACCCAGGTAATAGTGAATATTAGTCAGGTTTGGGAGTGACTGGACAACACAAAATCTTCATAATGAAAAGCAAACATGTTTAATATGTGTTTGGGGTTTTTTGTAGGAAGAGACCAAGAGTAGTAATGCTCCCCTGTATCCCTAGAAAAGGGAACATGAAAACTAGGGGACAATATGAACAAAATGACAAGTGGCCTCATCATTATCTACCAGGGATGAATTTTTCATAGCAGTCAGGAATGCAGAAAAGGATACATTATGCTGTTTAAAGATTTCTCACACTAAATTTTACTCTGAGTTCTCATCTTGTTGATCTGCCTGAAAATTTAGTTTCAGTGTTACTGGGGATTACTCCATCTCCTCCTCAAGCATTGTGCAAAGCCTCATGTGATTGGGTACAGAGTAGAATATTCCAGAAGGTCCCTCCATGCTTGGTCGGTGTGATTCATCACTAATGGGCTCTTCATTCCAGCCCTTATGGTGGTTTGGAGTCAGGAAGCACTCGGGTTCCCTCTGCACTTTTGTGCACTGGATTCTTGACGTTACCTTGAGATCCAATGCCTAGGGTGTACCGAGTCCCTCTGAGAGTATGTCCATTTACCAAGCTTTCAGCCTCAGCAAGTGAAAGAGCGTGAAGCAGTGCTGCTCACAGTTTGTGACCAAGTCTCTTTTTTCCCAGTCTGGGGTAACCTCCCTGTCCTGACTCTCTGATCCTTTATGCTTCTTCTCACTGATCCACTCTTTTGTTGTTGTTGTCGTCACGTGTTAGCAAAAAGAGGTGGTATGAATTCCATGCACAAGTCAAATTAAAGCAGGTTTCATCCATCTTTTCATAGTTCAGGGGAGAAAGGCTTTTGGGAAACAGGGGTGGGGTCATTTAAAGGAAAAAAACATCATCGAGAGGTATATACAGCTAGGCTTAAACTTGGGAATGGCCAGTTAAGGGCAGGAGTATGTTTGAGTAAAACTCTCTCACTCCCAAAGTGAGGACAGTACTACTCACCAGCTCTAGGAGTAATGTTGCTACAGTGGTAATGTGTGGGACATACCTAGCCCACAGCAATTGTTCTCTCATTATTAGATTACTGATGGCTGACATGAGACTGGGGGACCATTGTGAATCAAGGAATGAATTTATATGAGTCCTTGTATGATACCTTCAACCCAGAGAGCTCTCAGCTTTTAAGTGTGGAAGCCTAATTTCCCCTCTCTGTACGACATCTTTTTTCCGTTCTTTCATTCAACAAATGTTTATTACTGAAGATTCATCATATAGTTTGCTATATTCTATAATTTTAATACTGTAAACTTATATACCTTGTCAAAGAGCTAATATTGACGTGTGTGTTGGGGGTGGGCAGCCAGTTAAAACGAAGTGTGTTGAGTGCTAAGACAGATGTTGTAAAGGGGACCCTGTACACACAGGGACATCAATCCCAACCAGGGTGGTGGGGAGAAGTGATGTGGAGGCAAAGAGGTCACCCCCTTCTTCCTACCTCATTAATTAATGAACTAGTTGTTGCTTGGCCTTCTTTCAGGGGACAAAATGCTCCATAATTGTTCAGCTCTGCTACTCATAATTTAGAACACAGTAAGTGCTTTTGCTAAAACCCTGTTCCCTTGTCTTACATTTAGTCGTAGCAGGTAAAGAAAAAAAAGTCCAAGGTTCACACTGATAGTGTCTCATACCCTTCTTCTCTTAACTTGCTTGTTAAAAAAAATTAGGGCAGTGATATTAATTTTTCCTTTTTCTTGCTTAAACTGAGAATATTTTCTTCAAACAAAATTCTTGTTGGGGTATGACATGTTGAAAACAGGGGAAAAAGGACAACCTATGTGTGCTGTTGGTAATCAGGAGTTTCCCAAAATTTCTCCACCCTCTCCCCATGACTTCTCCCTAACACTTCAGAAATCCCTCTATGGAACCCAGACTAGCTCAGGAAAAGTACAACAGGACTATGGAGACACCAGACTTTCTGGAAAGGAATTATGATGAAGTTATCTAGAATTGGTTATACTTGAAATTCACAAGGATGCTCAGGATGATGTTGTGAGTTATTTCCAGTGGAAAAGTTTATAGACAAATGATGCTCTATTGAGATCTGTACACCTTTTATTCAGAACAGTTTTTCTTGTATATCAGTGACATTTTCCAGGCCATAAAGATTAAAAACCTGCCAATACCACTGGAAAAATAACATAAAATGTTTCATAACAATACAAAGAAAGGATAAGGCGACATGGTCCTGCCAATCTTATTCTTGGTGAGGAACAACTGAGTCTATGTTTCTTCTTTCTCGTTTTTCAATATTCAAAGTCTTTCTTTCCATGTATAGGGATTTGAAAAGGTCACTATTTGGCAAGGGGAAAACGATTTGGCCACAGTTTATGGAACTCCTGGGAGATAGAGAGAGCAAGAAAGAAAATTCCCTAGTGGTTGTACAGATGAGACATTATTATGTGGTGTACACACTTACAGCTGGTAGTAATCACTTCTCAGTGTTATACAGTTACTTCCCGGTGTCCAGCGCGAACACATGTGAGTGTTTCCCTTCAAGTGTGCATTTTATTCATGGTCCTGAATATAGGTTATCATTGTGATCCTAACCCACTTTTATTAGAGTCTGTTTTTAATTAAATGAAAGGTCTTTCCTGGAGGATATTTCTTGTGGGTTAAAAAAAAATGAACCCACTGAAAAATTAACAGAAATTTCTTTGATAATTCATTTTTGAAAACATGGCTTTGTTAATGTGTATCTTTGGAAGATATTGTTTATTCACAAGTATTGTACATATCTGTTTACAGTGGTACTGAGCTAGCAGCTCAAGAAAGTAATTCTTTTGGAGAAGACTATTATCTATCTCCTACTAAAATAATCTTAATTTGGGGTATTTTGGGTTCACTGTCACATATTTTCAGGAAATTTAAAAGCAGTTCTTTAAGGTATACTTCAGTATGAAGTCATCATTACCATGGCAGACTGAAAAATGGTCCCTGGAATCTGTGACTGTGACCTTTATATTCTTATGTGGCAAAAGATGTGATTAAGTTAAGAATCTTGAGAGAAGTCATTTACCTGGATTTTCTGGTAAACCCTAAATGTCATTACCAGTGCCTGTGCCTGTATAAGAAAGAGGCAGAAGGGTATTAGATGAAGACACACGAAGGAGAAGATGATACAAAGACAGAGCAGAGAGATGCAGCCACGAGCCAAGGGATGCTGACAGCCACTGGAACTGAAAGAAACAGGAATGGGTTCTCTCCTGGGGCCTCTGGAGGGCGTGCAGCCCAGATGAAACCCTCCCTGATTTCAGGCTTCTGGCCTTTAGAACTGGGAGGGAATACATTTCTTCTGTTTTAAAACATAAAGTCTGTGCTAGTTGTTACAACAACTTGCAGGGAACACGTACAGTCACATTTTTAACAGGTAATGAATGAAGCTATGTGAGGAAAGATGAAATTCCTAATTTATGTGAAATGCAAACACAGCTGGTAGTGTCTATGAATTGTTGATTGGTTTATAGTTTGAGGTTTTCTCTAGATTAAATTTATCCATAATTCAACTTCTCCTCCACCCCCACATTGCATTTTTGTTGAAACATTTCTTCTGATTTTGGCTGTATGTGAGGTACAACTCTGGTTTGCTTGGATAAATCTGGCCCTGTGGTTAAAATTCAAGGTTGTTCTGGTCATCTGAATTATTAGATACTTTTTTTCTTTATTTGTATTCAGTGTATTATATACATGTCTGAGAAATGATATTAAGCCTTGTAGGATTCACGATTAATTAATGTTGGGCATATCTGTTGCCTTCATGGAGTTTTCAGAGCAGTGGAAGAGTAAATTAAAAAATTAAAAAATTGCAAAACAGTGAGAAAATGTTTATCCACCATACATGAAGACCTTGTTATTAAATGATCAAGTTTTATAGTAATAATTACTTTATGGAAGTCTTTCAAATGGCTTAACACAAATACAATATTTATTAAAATCCAAACACACATCACTCATGTACATGTGTATACATATATAACAAATATATATGTTGGATTCTTAGTATAATTTTTGTTGTTCTTTCACTGAAAAGGGAAACAAAGAAACCTAGTTACAGTAGCATAAATCCACACTTTTCTAGTGTTCTGACAACAAGTGTACTAGCAGTGTAGAATGCAAAGGCAGGAATTAAAATGATATACCCTAGTGCCAAACTTTTCAAGTTTTCCTGTGCTACCCAGACCTACGCACCGAGTTCTCAGGTGTGCCTTAGTACGTAGGGTTTACTTTGCTCTTTAAATGTCAAGTCTGAGCATCCTTTCTTTGTAACACTGCTCCTAATGTAGAACATTTAGAAAGAACTTCAACGGATTGTTTCACTGCTAGGTTGTCAGCAAACATATTCTAGGCATGGGTTATGTTAAGAATTGGAAATTAAAGCAAAGTGATCAGGTGCAAAGCCTGACACAGGAAAGCTGGTGAGGAAGATGGATATTACAACAGACTCCTTTCTCTGTAGAGTATCTTATGAAATCATACAAACCACAGGAAATTGCCAACATTTAATTATTTTGACCTGCGAAAACAATTCATATCATTCAGCACAATCACGCAGGGAGATTTGGCAGCTCACTGGTGAATTTGACTCAGTGTCATGTGCCAAGCCTGATACATTTGTTCAGGCTAGTTTTCAGTACATTTCAATCATATTCACCAAAAATGAGTGGTTCAATTTTTTCCCACAGGTCCATATAAACTACACTGGATTTTTGCCAACACGTCTGAGAAATATTCAACTTCTGTTGGGCTGCAGTTTCAGCAAAAGAAGACGTTCTTCTCACTCCATTCAGTTTGACCAAGGATCAACACTTATGCAGTAAAGGGCCAGATAGTAAATATTTCAGATGCACAGGTCATCTGGTCTCAGTTACAACTCAACTCTGCAGCTACAGTGCAAAGCGGCCACAGATACTACATATGGAGCCATGGATAACACATAAGTAAATGCGCATGGTTGGATTTTAATAAAACTTTATTTATTTACACTGAAATTTCAAGGGAAATATTTTGATATTTAATATTTTCGATAATTTATGTTTTAATAATTTTTTAACAATTAAAATATAAAATCCATTTTTATTTAATGAGCCATAAAAACATGCAGAGGGACATAATTAGACTGTGGGCTGTTTGTATTTTGTTCATAGCTGCTCTGGAAGCACATTTGTCAAAATATTTGGAAAACTCTTTGTGGTACTCTTTTGGGTCTATGAAGCATTAGGCCCAATGGAAGAGCCAAGAAAATCCTTCAAGATTAAATTTCCCAGAATCCTTCCATTTTAAATTTCTACTCAAGGGCTGACACAGATGCCATTATTCTAATATTCTTCTGAATCGAATGGAGCTGCCCATTATTCTCCACAAGATATTCTCAGCAGTCCTGTACACTAACTGGGGGGAAAAGGTAACCAAATCAGAGGGGAAACTGAAGCAAGAGAAATTTCATTTCCTCTCCAGCAGAGAAATACCAGGCAGTGTCGGGTGTTTCTCCTCCATTCATCAACACCTGTTCCAGATGAGGGTAGCACTTTGAAGGTCAAATAGAACCGAGCACTGGGCTTCCCCATGGAGATCCAAGGACTTCCTCATGAGCTGGTTTCCTCATTTTGGAAGTCCTAAATGAGATTAACTTGCTTCTTTCTTTTCCTCTGTCGTTTTAACTATTAATACCTACTGAACAATCTTTCATTTTGCCAGCTATAATCACAAACAGCCACCAGGTTGGACAGTTTATGCCCCTAACCTACAAAGGTTGCATTCAGTGATTGATTTCATGTCTGGAAAGAAAAAAAAGAGATTACCTACAAGTAAATAATTGGGTGTGAGCAATCCTTGTTCTTTAGGAAAATGAACACTTCATTCTGAACTGGAGATTGGCCAATCCAACATTGATTTGAGGACATTTTTTTCCATCTTCTCCTTCCTTAGTTAACTGGTCTTTCCACATTAGATAACTGAGGATTTTACTTTTTTCCCAGCCTGACTATCAAGCCACGTGCAAATCTATGCCACTTCACAGAGCTTGTTGGAAGGAGAAAGTAATATTGTTATTTTATCCAACCTCAAACAGAATGTGATGATTTCTGTAGGGTAGACAAAGAACTCTAAGTCACACTTGAGTCTTTTCTCTTTAATGTGTAAAAAATCTGGGCAAGAATTATTGTTGCAGGGGTGTCCAACCAGTGGCTAGCAGGCTGCATGTGGCCCAGGATGGCTATGAATGTGGCCCGACACAAAATCTTAAATTTACGTAAGACCTTTTTTTTTGCTCATCAGTTTTTGTTAGTGTTTGTGTATTTAACATGTGACCCAAGACAACTCTTCTTCCAGTGTGGCCCAGAGATGCCAAAAGTTTGGACAACCCTGGGAGAATGGGGAATGGTGAATGGTGATGATTATATGGGAGTCATTTTCCTTTTGTTGTGGTGGGTGGTTGTAGATCTCTGTATAATATGGACTTTGGAACTATAATGCCTGGTTTAATTAAAAACTTCATCATTTCCTTTAAATGAGTTTTACCTCTCTGTACCTCAGTTTCCTCATATATAGAATGGAATAATAATATCAGTCTGTTTAAAGAACAAATGAATTCATTCATGTTCTTTGTATGGTTTGCCTCATTTAATTATTATTCTTATTTCCATTAGCTGAATTCCACTCACTGAGTACATTCTGTTGGAAAGGTGAGGATACATATTAGCCTTTGGAAAATCCAGCTTCTACATAACTCACGTTGCTTTTCTATTCAAATCCTATACACAGAAATGACTTACTTTGATCCCAAAAAGCTGTGTTCTCCCCATTTTCTATACTTTTATATGTATACTATTTCATCAGCCTAGAAACACACTTCTCTTTCTTCCAAAAACCAAAACAACCCCCCACCCAACTTCCAGATGCTTAAATAGCTTCTCTTTAAGAAAGACATCTCCAGTTTTTGCCCATTAATCTCCATTATAAGCCAGGTGTCTCTGTGCTATTTGTTGACTTCTACTCAAGCCCTTATTTTGCATTGCTATATATTTATCTGCTTCCAAGGCTTCTACACCATGACCTCTTAATAGGAAATGGCTGTTTTTCCTTTGCTTTAATCTCTTAGCTTAACAGGAACTCAGATGTAAGAAGTGGATCTTATTACCATAAAACTGACCAGTAAAAAAAAAATGACTTAATATGCAAGATTAGAATTGTAGAGAAAAGCATAAAGAGGTTTTCTTTTTTCAATCTTAGTTTTTTACACTTAATTAAGCGGGGTGGGGGGAAGGAATGCTACAGCCAGGAAGCACTAAACCATATACGTGTCCAGGATTCCTGTATGCTCTTCCATTGGTCCCAGACTTTCCCCTATCATTGCATTTAGTTACATCACACACCTGAGTTTATACCTCAAGAAACTGAGTAGTAACGGGAGGAACTGTAGATGTAAGATAGCTTCTGAATACAACCACTTCCTGGAATGCCATGATCATTTCCTCAGGAAACAACAAAGAGTCAGCAAGAGTAACAAATTAAGTAACACGAGTATAAAATTGACCCAGAAAATACATACTTGTCACTATAGCACAGACAAGTCTAATTTCCAAGTTGCGCAACTAGCATCACAGCAGGAATATCTATGGGTTGTAATGAAGAGTACCTTGGATCGAGAGTCAGAAAGTTGAGTTCTCACCCTGATGTTGCCACTCCGTAGCTGTTTCAGTTGTGGAATGACATCCTTTCACTCCCAGCTTTCTCATTTGTACAATAGAGTTTGTTATACTAAGATCTGATGCACTTTTTATTGCTCTGTCAGAATGTCAAACTGAACAGATTAGGGCCAGCTCTTTGAGAAAACTGCTTACTCCTACCTAGAGCTTTCCCCAGCTAAATCCTTTGTTCCTACTCTGCATCTGGGGGAATTCATTTAGCTTGGGAAGCTAAAGAGTAGCAAATTTGGGGGAAAGCAACTTATCATACAGGATCACTTCTAGCTTTAAAAATTCTATATGAAACTTCTGGCCAAGATGGAGGCGTACGTGGAAACGCTGTGCCTCCTCACACAACCAAGATTAAGGTCAACAAATATTTATAAACAATAACACAACCAGAACACAGAAAATTGAACTACGGGAGTCTGACAACTATTCAACCAGACCAGTAAGAGGGGCAGAGTCGGCATTTGGCGGAAAGGAACGTGGCAGGAAAAGGCAGTGTTTGGCAGACCCGGGAGTGCCGGGGAACATAGGTGACATGGAGCTTGTAGACCCCAGACACTGGGAAGAGACAAGCAGAGCACACAGGGTGGTTGGCCGACCCCAGACACACATTCCCATGCAGATAAACTAGGTGCTTGTGGGAGGCAGCAGAGGGGACGGAAATCTGAGAGAACACAAAACAGGTGCCATTTTTCCCTCTCTGACCT
>PVKM010029365.1:0-17806 GCA_004027735.1 Carollia perspicillata | reverse complement strand
ACCAAAATGTATTTATTAAGTTTCTACCACCGTGAGGCAAAGCCAAAATCACCAACAGTCATAACGCTAGTGTTTACTAAAACTGCTTCATCCTGAAAGGCAGTGCAGTCATGGTATGTTTCATCCATGGCCACTATCTGCCTCGAAACCCACTAGGCTGGAACTTCTAGAACAACTGAATGAAGAAGGAGGCTATGACACCCAAATGCTTGAAAGCCACCCTGAAGGACCTGCCCCCATTTCCTGCCAGCGTGACCTGTGCCACTTACCCCACCCGCCCATTCTCAGAACCATCTCCAAAAAACACGTGCTGGGGTGCAAGGGTCACGTGGGGTTAGAAACTGGACCCCAGGCTCACTCTGGCCCTCCTCACACCTATGCAGCTGACACAAGTCCCATCAGTCCTCTGAGGCTCAGTTTCCTCAGCTGTAATGTGAGTGAGTAGACTGAAATCTACTGGCCTTTCCAGCATGGCCATAATTTTCCATAGTTTTCAAAAACCAGCCCAAAGTGAACAATGTCCAGTATTAAAAGTGCCAGTGGGACTTGCCCAATCTACTCTGCAGTGTTCAGCAAACCTCAGCGGGGTACAGCCTGAGGGCCCGGCCTGAGCTAGGAGCAGCCAGTGGGCTCTGTGTGGGAGCTGGTAGGGTCAACAGTTGGTAATTTCGTACCTCAAATCGAATTCCACAAAGTGAAAAAAAAGTGAGTTGGAGTGAAATAGGAACTAATGATTCTTTTTTCAGTTGACAGCAGATGAACAGGCAAAGGTTAGATGTCACATAAAGTCATTGGGAAAGCCCTGATTCAGGCATGCTGACACGTGTATCCCATTTCAGATATTAGTGCATCGATTTTTACCTTTCATTGTGGTTGACAGTAAATATTTTAGTGACCTAAGAGTGGACACTCTGAATACATGAGACCCAATGAAAGTGTTGAGAATTAGGAAAAAAAATAAACAAATAAGAAAAGAAATATCAGCATTCAGCCTTTGGGTTAATAACAAGAACACAGGGTTGTATTTCTGGACACCAGATATGAGACCCTGTGTGGGCAACTCACAGACCCTCAGGAGTCTATAAACTTCCTCCATGTGGGGTCTTCACGGGGTGCTAGGTAAAGCCTAGGAGTGCCAAAGGGCCCTTTGGGGATAGGCACAGAGATGGAGGGAGGGGAGACCAGCCTCGTTAAAAGTAACCTTCCACCCCTACCCAAAAAGGGCTTCCATAAAATTAGTGTTTGAACAAAAGCTAAAAACATTCTGTCACTCTTCTGCCTAAAATCCTTTGCACTACACGAAGAAAAAATCCAAATTTCTTATGGTGGTCTCCTAAGTCCCCAGCCACCTCTCCTAGCCCCTCCCTGTCTTGGGGTCCTGCACTTCTATGCCTCTCCTGGCTGTATAGTAGGGGACCGGCTCATTTTCACATCATCCTCTTTAGTGCCTTCATGGCACTTATCTCAGTCTGAAGTCATCTGAATATCTGTTTTCTCCTCGGACTCCAGCATTAGATGCTAAGTTCTCTGGAGACAATGGCCTTGTCATTCTTGCCCAGTACTGTCCTCCCAGTGCCAACTGCTGGGCCTGCCTAAACTAGAAATTCAATCTGTGCGGAATGAGTTACTGTATGAACAAATGAACGACAGTTCATTCTTTCTAAATCCAATGATCATATGTAGCTGTACCACCTCCATACTAGTCAAAATTACCTTATTCTTAATTTTAATAATTCAAGATGCACTTTTACGTACTTAATTCTTCAACTACACTCTGAAGCCTTTCCATGGATTGTTCAAAAACCACTGACCCTGGACCTGTTTGCCCCGAAGTAAGTGAGTAATCTTGGATTAGTGAACTCCCCTGTGTTTAATGTCCTTCTCCATAAAGCCAGGATGTTTTCTATAGCAGCTGCAAGGTCCCTACCACCTTGAATGGCCTATGAATATTTAAGACCCTCACTGGTAGACACCGATGCCTTCTCGCAAAATGTTTTGAGATATTTTCATTGCACAGTCGATCTTTGAACAACACAGGTTTGAACTGCATGCGTCCACTTATATGAAAGTTTTTTCAGTAAATACTGTAAATGTATTTTCCTTATGACTTCCTTAATAATGCATCTTTCCTCTAGCTTACTTTATTGTAATAATACAGTATACAATACATATAACATACAAAATATGTGTTAGTTTTGTGTAATAGCCAGTCAACAGTAGGCTATTAGTAGTTAAGTTTTGGGGGAGTCGAAAGTTATACATGGATTTTCAACTGTACAGGGGTCAGTGCCCCTTAACCCTGTGTTGATCAAGGGTCAACTGTAGTTGCTTCCATATTTCGAGCATCTGCTTCGTGCCAGGTACCGGGCCAGGTACTAGTCACGCTCTGTCTCCCATCTGCAAACCACCTGGCTGCAGAAACGGAGGCTTCCTTAGATCAAATGACTTGCCCAAAACCACACAAAGAGTAAGTGGTTGAATGAGTTCCTGAAATTACGTCTGCCTAGCAACAAAGGCCAGCTTCTTCCACCTCACCCCAGCACTTCACAGGACCAGGTCTGCAAAAGACGGTAGGGCTCGCTATGATAGGAGTCGGCAGGTAACACAGACGGGTGTGAGAGAGAGACTGGGGGGCTGTGGTGAACCCGAGAACCTGTACCCCCATCTCAGAGGGGCATCTGCTCCAATGGGTTTTAACAAAGGAATTTGAGGCCAGTGTTTTCTGATCATCTGATTTCTCCCCTCATAATGTAAAAATTTTGATTTTTATGTAACACTCTTAATTCTACAAAGTTGTGGTGGCTTACCAAAATTTGTAGAAGTCCTTGTGTAGGCCTTTCTGGAGAACATGGCCCCAGGCCTGGGACCTCTGACCTATACTTTTCAGGTACGATGAATTTACCAACGAACGTTTCCCAATTTGTCCTTTCACCTCCAGTGAGAACTTTCACGATCACACGAAAAAATGCCGGCCACAAATACTGGCAACGGGAGTGAGTGCATTGAGATTTAACATGCAAAACGTGTGAGCAACACCATTTTGTGTACCAAGATCCAGGAATCACCAAGCATTCCTTCTCTGGGGTGAATTCCAGAGGTCTGCTTGTGGAGTGCAGGTTTTCGGAGGAAGGAATTCGGTTGAGGCATGCAGCTTTCCTCCTCTCACGCCAGGAAGAAGGTTGCTTAATAAGCACATTCCTGACAAGCCAGCTCCAGGCTTGACTTCAGAGGTACTGCAAACAAGCAGCAAAACCGATCCCTGTTCCAGCCTCCTCTGTTTCTCCAAGTCCACCCTTCGGGGTAACACTGACCTGGTGGAAACGGTAGGCATTGTAAAAGCGGAAGGCTACAGAGGCAAGAAGGAAATCAATCCCTGAGTGATAAAACTGGAAATCCACTTTCAGAAAACGAACAAGTTCTCAAAGTGAACACCCCAGGGATCCCATCGAAATGCCCCTGGCTTGTGTCAGAACTGCTAGGTTCAAATCCCCCTGCTCCCCAGAGAATCAAGTCTCTAAAGACCTCTGAGCATTAGCTTCCTTATTTATACGTATACGTTTGTATGGTTTTATTAGAGGACTATACAAGAAAATTTGTGTGAAAGTTTTAGGCATATAGTAAGTAATAATACTTGTGGGTAATTTAGTATTTATTTGCAGGGGTTTGAAAGCATACAGGGAAATTTTTTTATTGTATTGTTGGTATGCACGATACAATATAAAAATTTCCCTGTAAGCCATTTGAGATTTGGATGTAGGTGTCTTAAAAAGCTAGTGATATATAAATCTTTGAGGGGAAAATATTGTATTTACTTTATGCCATAAGAAGCTTGGTCTATTTTTCTAATGATATTGAAAAAGTTCAATTAGACTTAAAGTGACCTGAGACGATGGCCATTATGTTCTCTTGAATCACGGCTTTCCTCGTGCACATTAGAGCCCCTACTCTTCCCTTGTTCCTCTAAGCACAGTTATTCCTCATTGTTTTCTAGGGTTACCAACTAATAGCAAGCATATGTTTATTCAAAAATACCATATTCGGAGACTTCTTTTATATTTGTTTCCTCTTGCAAATATTTGCAATTAACTGAGGAACTGAGATACTTTATGAAGTAAAAAAAGAATGTATCTGGGAAAAATGTGAAGTTTCAAAAGTAGCTGTTGAGAAGGAGAAAGGAAGGAAAATCTAATTACAGTAAAAATATGTACTGATTTGTTCAAAAGAAATGTATATCGAATCCACGACACTTGTAGTTTTAATGCATTCTGTGCATCTGGATTAACAAGAAGTTGGAGTTTAAATAATGTCTGAAGCTTTCTTCAGTGATCCTAGAGTATAAAAAATGTTGTTTCTTTTCTTTCAAAAGGCATCCTATGATTCTATTTCTGATCTGTCTTGCTGTTTAAGAAAAAGTTTTTTTCAAATAGAAATATTCTGCATATTAAAATATTTCTTTTTCATTTAGGAAACTGAATCATAGTATATAGGTACAATGTTAATATGAAAACCTAAGTTCTCTTTCTCTAAAACTGATCCCCGTAACTTGGCAAAAGATTAATTTTAGTTATAAACTTGAACTTGAAGTGAATGTTTTATACAATGAGTAAGAAGATACCCCAACTGGGAAGGTGAATTTACTGCTTTTGTTGAAAACTTCAGGTAGCTTAAATATATTTAATCAAAACACAGCTGGTACTCGGAACCCCACACAGCATTTATTTAGAAAAGTGGGATCCTGACTGGAATGAACTGGTTTAGGGAAGATTCTGTGGCTGGAAATGAGACTACTAATGCCATCAGAAGTGAAGAGAGGGACCCTTTCTTCCTCAAGAAACAACTATGTCACAGCACAAACATGCTTCTGGACTGGGGCGTGAGACGAAGGAAGTCCCTTCCGCAGCCCACCTGGAAACTGCTGGCTTCCCTTGGAGGAACATGCATTCCATTCCAGGGCAACTGCTTTGTTGTAACTAGTTTTAGACTTTTACAGTAATATATACATATGATAAAAATGTAAGTAGTAGAGAAGTCTAGAAATTAAAAATAAAAGATTTTGTCCTCACTAGCTCATTAATCCTTCAATTTATTAGGCATCATTCTAGAAATTTTTAATGTATAGATGAGGACATGGGCAATAGATACGCTTTTTCATACAAATAGGATTCAGCCTTTTTTAAAAAATAAAAGGTATTATACTACCTCCACTGCTCTGTAAATTGTATTGCTTATTTAATATAACTTGGTTATGTGTCCCTACCTGCACTTGGGGTCTATTTCATACATTGTATAACTGCAGCGAATTGTATTGAAAATTGAGCAGTACCTTTCAACTAGGATTGCTAGTAATCCTAGTAAACTAGTAGTAACAGACTAGTAACTTGTCACCTAAGAATCTGTCCTTCAGACTTGCTGGTACATGCACCATTACATAGGTCATTGCAGTTGTGTTCATAACAGAAGGGGAAAACACAGAGCAACTGGAACAGCAATCAAAAGGGGTTGAGTTAATGTATTGTGGAGCCACTACTGTAACTGCTCTGAAAGAATAGTTTTAAATCAGAGTTTGTGCTGTTCTTGCCACCAAAAACATAGTCACACATGCACACACACACACACACACACAGGCATACATGGTCCACAAAGGAGAGACAGAAAATTGTCTTTAATGAGGCAATTCACTGGAGTTGATTTCTTCTGCAGTTTTAAAACTGAAAAAGGATTCAAATAAAGTTAAAGATGAAGAGAGCCCATGAAACCTTTCCTTCAGCGAAATTCAAACGGATGATCAAAAAAATTTTTTCTGCTGGAACAGTACACGTTAGAATTGCTACAAACATGAGTCGACATCCAGGTGACATTCTCAGGGGTATTTATAGTGTCAAAGACTCACACAAAGAGTGTATAGTGTACATTCTTAGTGTCAAAGACTGAAAATGACCAATGGGTCATCTGACTCTGTTTTCTTAGCCATTCCCAAACATGTGTGAGGCAGCAGCCTGCTTTACTTCTGAGTGGCATGTAGTAAGCTCAAGGAAAGTGCTATCTGAACAGTTTACAGTGCCAACGACGGGCCAGTAACACCATCTCTGGGATGGGGTCTTTGCAACCTGTTTGCATGATCCAAGCAGAGCACAGAGCAGGGCAGCCAGGAGGGCTGGGCCCGCAGCTCCAAGGACAGCCCCATTATCGGGTCCGTGGAGGCCAACGTGATCATCTGCGTTTACTAACCAAGGAAAATGGTTTGTGGGAAATTCCACTATCACTTCTGTTGCTTAATCATGAGCAGGTGGACAGGAGTGGAAGAGAAGAGGACCATGCAATGACACAAAGGGTGGGGAATGAAACCACCATCGAGGACCTGAGGCCCCTGAAGCTATCAGCTGCCTTTGCCGTGCACTGACTGCACTCATGCCATCACACTAAGTCTGCTGCACATGCCTTGCTGTGAGATCTCTAGAGAAGGGTTTCTACCTCTGCGTAATATTTTATCTTTGTACTTGTCATTCAGACAAGTAAGCCATTCAAAATTCTTTCTGGTGCCTGTCAAGTCTGTTTTCTGATGCAGAAGTAGGAGAGTTCCTGTCATTAGGATAAAACGTATCCCTGCTTCCATCCTTGTCCCTCCCAGGTCCCTTCCTAACCAAGGTTGTCCTGAATTTCACTCTTTCCACCACAGCCCAGTGGTCCTGATGCCTCCAGTTGCCCAGATGTCACAACTGTCACCATGGATTAAGGAGAATTTGTCATTTGGGTTTTATAAGAAATAGATTTAGTAACCTCAGAATCCTGCCTACCTTGATATTATGCCTCCAAAAAAAGTCCTCCTCTCCACATTTTCTATCATCAATGGTTACAAGTTAAAAGCAAAAGCTGGGAAGTCTACAAAAAGGTAATCGATACTGGAACAACATCTGAGGCAGTTCCACCCTGAAATATGAAATGGCCGAATGCATAAGCAGAGTCAGGTCATTGCACTTCATAGTTCTTAATAAAAAGTCCCCAACCCAGGTGGCCTAAGGAATTTTAGCTTGCACTAAATTATGGTTTTACTTGCTTAAACAAAGACTGGGGGACTAAAAGGTGCCGTGAAGTTTGATTGCTGGAGGAGGCAAGCACTGCTCATTCCTTCAGAGGCCACACATCTGAAGAGCAACGTGGTCTGGGATGACACCCTTTTCCAGGATGACTTTTGTTTCAAAATTAGATTTTTGCAAAGTGCCCCCCATCAGTTCCCACACAGGAGTATTTCCAATCATGTTAAATAGATGAATAGCAATGATAGGGCCCTGAGTTGTAAACAAGTTTTTGAAAGAGCTTCCCTCCCACCCAGAGGAACCCTGCACTGACTGCCCGGGAGGAAGTGCTAATCCCAGTTCTGGAGCTGGGAGATTTTAGTGCCTTTCTTCCTGAAAAAAAAAGTTTCCATGGAACTTCCAAAGTTTTTAAAAAAGAAAAATATAATTTTTAGAGATCACGAATTCTGTTACACAGAGACTTTTTTAAATTTCGATGCGACACTGTATTTGGGATATGACTACACCTACATATACTCTTCGGTAGAAAAGCTGTACTACTCACAAGAATGGAGGCAGGCCTTGAATCCAGACAATCTGACCCTTGAATCACCGTGCACCCTGAGCTTTCGACTCAACGGACCTTCACTAAAGCCCTCTAGGCACAAAACAGACTTCTACATGCAATCGCCACTTATTAATCAACAGATAATCTCTCAACAATACAACAGTTAAGTGTAATAAAAAGTTTTAATGGACTTCTTAAACAGGGTCTATGGATTTAAAAAAATGTGTAAGAATATTCATTAGCGACTCTGAACCTACTTGGAATTTTGGCACCCTAAGGCTGTTTGATTCCATGACTATTTTCTACTATAAACGTGCTGCCTCGTGGTTCATATTTGGAATAAACACTTTAAATGAAATAAATATCTGCTTTTAGATACATAGATTTTTGCCCTCGAGATAACCAGAGCATTTTCCAGTGCCCCAAACAGTGTTGGGAACTGCAGTCCCCAGTGCAGCCGGACGCCATCCTTATCACCACAGTTAATTAATTTTACAGTATTTGGGACAGAATGAGTTCAGCCTCAGCAGCTCAGAGGCGAGAACACCTTAAGAATCCCACTCGAGGAGCCTATCTAGTACTCCTCCTAAGAAACTTCTTCCAGGGGTGTAGAATCTGAACAATTCTGAACAGTCTGAGGTGGAAAATTTGGAAACATTGAAGAAGTCATCAGGAAAATTCTGGAGTGCTTTTCCCTGGCTAGAAACACTGCTGCTAAAAATAGCACAATGAAAAACATATTTGTCTCTTACATACAATGGATGTAGAACATAATTATGGGCTGTTTGACCTGGAATGCAGACAAGGGGGGGAGGTGCCAACACCTAGAATATAAAAGGAGAAGGCAGTGTGTTCAACCTCTCGCTTCCTGTGATTCCCACAGCCCTTGGTGACTCAGTTTCCCAGTCAGGATACCTGACTCTTCTTGCAGGACCAAGAAGCATCAGAGGCTGGTAAGAGTTAAAATTGTAAGAGTGTGAAGTAACTCAAGCTCCTATCAATAGGTGCCATAAAAAAGTAAATTAATCCCACTTCCATAGCCTACCTAGAGAAAGTGTCACAGACATAATTAATGTAAAACCATGAGTATCCCAGCTCCTTCGACACACTTAATATTTTTTATTTTAATTAATTTATAGAAATAATCACTGCTGTTGGGAATTATTGCAGTAACACATTGATTTTGTTCTAGTCCCCTAAAATGAGGGAAAAAAGGAGCATGAAATATAGAATGGCAATGTATTGTGTTATACATTTTAGTATCTCTCTGAGTCACAGTTTCTTCATCTGTACAGGGGGAACAAAAAGATCTTGCTAGCCCTGGCCGGGTGGCTCGGTTGGTTGGAGCATCGTCCTGTTCACCAAAAGGTTGTGGGTTCCATTCCCAGTCTGGGCATGTGCAGGATCCACGTTTCTCTCTCTCTCTCTCCCTCCCACCCTCCCCCTACTTCCTTTTTCTTTAAAAGCAATAAACATATCCTCTGGTGAGGATTTTTTAAAAAAAGATTCTGCTAATCTTACTGGCGTGTTGCAATAAGATAAAGGATGTGAAAACACTTTATACAGTCCACTGCCCCATGAGTAGTAAATAAAAGCAATGGCTAATGTGTGTGGAGTCTGAATGCGGAGACCTGTGCCACAAAGATTTCACTATTTCATCCTCACAATACCTCTGTCTTCGCCCCTGTTTTATGGAGGAGAAAACTGAGGCTTGAAGACATTCATTTACTTTCCCAAAGTTATACAAGGAGTTAGGGGTGAAGCCCAGAATCAGAGCCCAGGCATTCCCCCGTGACGGGGGCTGTTCTTTCATCACTCAGCTGACCTGCAATCACTGCGGTAACACAACAATCCAACAACAGTATAAACTAATCCACATTATCTGACACAAATTTCAGGAGGTTTGAATTCTTACATATTAGGAAGTTTTAAAAATATTTTCATGCCTGCCCATTTGCTCCTAAACGGTTTTGGTTTCAAAAGCCCCAATTCCCATTTCATAGGTATCTTTAAATGCCTCTTAATTCTGTGCCTTAACCTTACCCAGTGTGTGAAAGAAGCAAATATGCTTTTCATTTCTTTTTAAGCTTGGTAGGCCTAGCTACTCACATCATAGCCCTGTGTCCCCCATACTAACCCTTCTATGTCAACTTTGCAGGTATACAGATAGCTACCTTTAGTGATTTTTATCATATCCATATCGCTGGCGAGACTGTTCACTCAGTCCTACTAGTAACTGATGCAAAGAGAAAACCCGTGCCACCACCAAAGCGAGGTTTCCTTTCTGAAGCAATGCTTTAAAAACAGCCTTCAACAACCATTGCCCCCAGCCCAGGAAGCTTTATCTGTCTTCTTAGAATTTACAAAGTACTGCTTCCCACAAGTCCAAAACTTCTGATGTCTCAAACAGGATATTTTTCTGGTATCGTGAAATGCCTCTCTGAGACAAGTATACAGACACACACACCAAGAAAGTGCAGCGGCAATAAACCTGCCTGTTTTTGTAATATTCCATGGGGTTTATCTTCAGCATTTTAAAACGTGAAAACGTTTTAAATACATGTACTCCCAACTCAGGTCTGTTCTAAGAGCTTAAAAAACAACCTGGGAATAATCTACAAATACATATTGTATCTCAAGTCCCAGATCGTCCTTCTAACCTTTATCTATGGCATTTTTATAGCATTATTCACACGGTATAATCAGCATAATGCATAATGTGCCACTTGTTTTTCAGCTCTATTCAAAAATCTCAGTTCATTCAATAAAAAAGCCCTGAAAAACACAGCCCCAGAGCACGAACATTCCGTGTGGGAAAGCTGTGCTTATTGATTCAGTTCTTCCTGCCAAGAGAACAATGCAGAGAAACAGACCTCAGTGTTCCAAACAATTTCTGGCAATAACTCAGAAAAAAAAAGCACATATTTACCTGTACTCAGAGCTCCACAGGTGAGGTGGCAGTTAAAGTACAAAATCTAATTCTTCTTCTGGAAGTTTCGTCTCTAATGGATTCCAGGGTCATCCTTCGGAGCTGTCAGGTAAACCCCCCTCCATGTCTCTCTACTGTTTTCTTTTGCTGTTTTTCCCAGTGAAACTCCTGTCATTTGCATAAAACCTACTTCTAGCCTATAGGACTTTTTGAGTAGCTACTTGCTAAATTGGCTGTCTTGACATGCTCTTTCAAGCATGACATCATAAATCTCCATGGAAACCCTAACCCCACCTGTCTCTGTGCCAACAGTACCTGTCAGGCAAAGACTTAAACAATCATCTGAAATTGTTCATTAATGAAACCTTTTTAGGGGCTTTGGATCTCTGCACAGTATAATTTGTGCTGTTGGCAAAAACTTAGCCAAGAATGATGGCTTCATTTTCAAAGCCTGAGCTGTTTTGTAGAAAACAATGATCAAAATTATAGGCATTCGTTAATCTGCCCCTCCCTGTCTAACAATGCACTTAATCAGTCGAAGAAAAACCTACAGTGGCACATGTGCCTCTCTTTGAAGGATAAAGTTACGTTGAAAATGTAGGTTTTGAAAAACCTTCAATCAATACTTCTAAGGCTTTCCACTCTGCTCTCAAGCAACCCCTTCCTACTTTTTTACCAGCAAAACTTGCAAAACAGGTTCCTTGCTGAAATGTGTGTGTGTTTGTGCCTGCACATTTTCCCTTGGCCTCTGGCTTGCAGAGATAGTAGGAGAACATGTTGAGAATTTTTTAACTCTTTCCTGTCATATATCTTTGGCATGTTTGTCCTAGCTTATATAAATTACCAGAACAACATCGAAATCAGTGTTCTTGGCTTTTCTTGGGAATGGTCAATAGGCTCTAAGACATTCAATTCTTCATTCACCCATCCACTTTTAACTACCCAAGTGTTATAGAATCCCTGGTCTACACAAAGGTTTGGACAAATTTCTGCCAAATTTATGCCCAACCCATCTTGGTGACACTGGGCTCAGCCCTCTTCGTCTGATCTCGAAATTTACTGCAGACACTCCCAAGTTCAAGATTGCTGACCTGGAGGTACCAAAAGGTTTGAATGGGACTTGCTCCAAATCCATGAGAGTTTATAATTATGTTATCAAATGGCTGTCAAAAGCTGTAGCTAGCAGGAAGTTTCTCCAGTGGGAATGAGCTAGGCAGCCTCCAGCAGAATCTGTCACAACACCGCAGTGTTTGGAAGCTGCTTTAACTTGCCACATATCTGCTGCAAACTGCAATAGTCTTGGCAACATCTGTCCTCAAAGGTCAGACCTCCACTCTTTGCTGAGCCTGCCCAGGTGTGTGCAGGGACAGGGATCCTAGGTAAAAACTCAGAATGCCTCTTTCCATAGAAGGAATTCTAAATGCTTCAGATCCCCTCCTCTGACTGTTCTCGAAGTTTTGCATTGCCATAGTTCACCGTCAACAGATAGGACATTATGACCTTCCAAGGGAACCCAAGAACTAGCCTGGTTTAATATAGCTGAACGAGTTTAAACACTCCTCAGAAGCAAGACTATTGTTAGAGATACAAGATATAACCAAATCTAGGCTTTATTCGGTGAAATCTGAAAATGGGGTGGAGCACAACTCAATTGCAGTTACTCCTCAAAGTTCCATCAGAGAGAGGAGCCTGCCAAAGTTGACTCAGCAGTCAGAGTGGTTATCAATTTTGCTGAATCTTCCCCTTAAGATATTTAGGAAATTCTAATATCTCAGCTTTGACTTACTGAATTCAAGCTTGAAAAAAAAGTGTGAGAAGGGTCAGAATCTGAATATCAGGCAAATGGAATTAGTCACAGAAATAACTCAGAGGTGACAGCAACCTGATTAACCCATTCTCCGGCAGGCAGGCAGGCAGAGGTAAAGACTTACAGGAGATTTGTAATCAGCGATGACATCATTATGGTGATATGAGGATCTTGAAATATCTAGAGTGGGGAAAGTTTTGGACAACAACAATCTCAGCAAGAAGGACAACACAAATGGGGGCTGGGCAGAAATGCCAAGACTTGCCTAGAGGTGATCAGTCCAGTAATGATTTTTCCTAATGTCTCTAAGGAAATTATCTAGTAGGACTAAGCTTCAGTAACATTGTGATTTGCCCGACAGCAACTAAGCACCACACTAAGTCAAAGCACAATAAATGCATGCAGATGGAGTAATTTATTTCTAAATTAGCAACATCAGAGGTATCTCTGTTTGACTTGGATAATAAGATTCTCTTGAATTTGTTTCATCAAACCTATTTTATAACAGACATAGAAAACTGCTCACTGAAAAAGCCCATGAAAATAGAAGAATACAAATAATTGGTAAAAGAGGTCATAGTTAAGCATTTATGGCCTGAATTTTTGTTTCTTAAAACATGAGTTAGAAGTTGCATGTAGAAAAGAAATACTTCTTCAGGTAGAAAAACTTCTATTTTTTTAATTTTATTTATTTATTTTTAGAGAAAAGTGAAGGGAAGGAGAAAGAAAGGGAGAAAAATATAGGTATATTTCTATAGAAATACAGAAATATCTATGCGGGAGAGAAACATCAGTCAGGGCTGCCTCTCACATACACCCTGACTGGGGAGTGAATCCACAACCCAGGCATGTGCCCTGATTGGGAATCGAACCGGTGACCTTTCGCTTTGCAGGATGATGCCCAATCAACTGAGACACACCGGTCAGGGCAATATTTTTATAATTAAAATAACCAATCCTCATTTCGTTTAAGCCTCATAACAATAGTATCATGACAGAGCATTTAATATCCCCATGTCACAGAGGGAGAAGGTGAGCCTCAGAGAGGTTAGGTAATTCGAATAATTTAACATGGCTACTAAGTGTTGGAGTCTCAATTTGAACCCAAGCAGACCCAAGATTTGAACTCAAAACACATGTGCTTAACCACGAGGCACTGTGATTGCTAGTTTAATAAAATTGCTTGTCACTGGAGATACTAAAATCTTAACTAAACTAAGCCATGCTGGAAGGGTTTAATTGGTAGACTAACCTGAAAGTACATATTAGATCACAAAGAGCAAACAGAGACTTCTGCAGATCCTCCCCGATATACCAAGTCAACAGACAGGACAGGGTCTGGAATAGTCCAGACAGGGATAGTCTATCAGCAAAGCAACAGCAGAACTGGGGTATTTATTTAGCTTTAAACTGTATGGAGGCCTGTAAGGACTACACAGGGTAGGATTAACATATTATAAGTCATAACCCCAGGACAAACATACCACGGAGGCAGAGAGGACAAATGAAACAGCAGACACTCAGGAAATGTCTGCAAATCTGAAGTTCTGGTCTAAAGAAAAACTGACAAACACTAAAAAGAAAAAAAATAAGTATACATTTTGTATGTCAGGAACACACTTCAAATATCACCAAAAGAATAGGGACACTTGGATTTCTGAATGAAGTAATCAAAACCAACTATGGTCATTAATTGCCAAATGCTAAGTCCTTGAACTTGGACTCTGTTTTTGTTTGTAGTTGTTGTTCCCTTTAGAAATAATCCATTTACATTTAGTCACCTTTTTCTGTGGTGCTGAGGTAATGGTTAATTTTATGTGTCAACTTGGCTAGGCTATGTAGCCCAGGTGTTTGGTCAAACACCAGTTTGGATAGTGTTGTGAAGGTTATTTTTTAGGTGTGATTAATATTGAAACCAGCTAATGTCGAATCAAGCTGATCACCTTCCACAGTGTGGTTAAGTCTTGTTCAAGTGAATGAAGGCATTACAAGCAAAAACTTAGAGCTCCCGAAGAACAAATTCTGCCTCAATACTGCAGATCCTGGACTCAAAGATGCAACAACTCTTCCCTGAATTTCCTGGTTGAGAGCCTGCTTTGCAAGTTGCAGATTTGCCATTCCCTACAATTATGTGAGCCAATTCCTGAAACTAAATCAATCTCTCTCTTTCATTCTCACTCTCGCTGTCTACCCTACTGGTTTTGTATCTTTGGAGACCCCTGACTAATAGTGCAGATGGCGCCGACTTGCAACTGTCCAGCCTTGTTTTCTGGCCTAGGTTCTAGTCCTTTACTTCCAATTTTCTAGCAATCATTTTCACTTGGACCGCCTACTGTCTTTTCAAATACAGTTCGTCAAGACTGAAACGCAAGTGATTGTTTAGTACTTCCTGAGCATGACTATGTTTACTAAAGAACAGACATATTTGCTGTCAAATTAAAATAAAGGAATATAACCAAATTCATCAGTTATTATAACAGATATCAGTGGACTGAATTCTACCATTAAAAAACAAAGACTAATAGATTGGGGTAAAAAACCAAAACCAAATTATATGTAGTTTCTAATAAATATATTCATTATAAATAAAGAAAAGTTGACTATAGATGGTTAAGATGTATCAGACAAATGCTTTTACTTTTGATTAAAAGTAAAGCAAGAGTAATAATGCTAGTATTTTAAAAAGTGAACAAACATTAAACAAAATGAAGAGGTCATTTGATAATTTCTAAAAAGCATAATTTATGAAGAAGAGATGATCACCATAAATTTGCAACAAAGAACAAAGCAACTAAAAAACTGTAAAGCAAAAATTCTTAGAAATACAAGAACATGATAAAATTAAAGTGATAGATTTTATTATACTTTGTTTAGAATCAAACAGCACCAAAAGAATAAAATAAGGACTGAGAAGAAATGAATGACACAAACAACAAACCTGATATGTATAATATACATTAGATAATTTTTATGAATATTTATGGAAAACTTAAACATTGATTGTGTATTTGACAATTCGTAAGAAAAAATTTTAAGCCAATCCATAAAACAACTAAAAACTAATAAATTATACAGGCTTTGGTCTCTGATCACATCCAATAAAATTATAAATAAATAATGATAATCTCAAATACTTTGAAATGAAATATTCCTGGGTATCCTTCAAACCCAAGAAAAAAATCAAAACAGAAAAATTTCAACTTTCTTTAAAGCAAAGAAACAGGAAATATTTCATACAAAAATGAAGGACAGGGTGCAAGCTGGTGTCAGGATTTGTATGCCCTTAAATGCCTTTATTACTAAACAATAAATACTAAATATAAATACACATACTACTCATTTAAAAATATAAAAGATAGCAACAACTTTAAAAACTAGGAAAAGAATTAATTATGATAAAAGCAAACAATCTGAAAAAGATAACTGTAAACGGATTCTCTGAAAATATCAATGAAACAGATGAACACTAGGGAATGGAAAAAAGACATGTGCGCTCTAGAAGCTTATATGGGCACTAAACCTCTTGGTATTAACTAGCAGTAAAACAGATGTTGCATGAAGTAGGCGGAAAAAGACTCATGGGAATGGTTCTCATACTTTTGTACAGCAGAATGTTCTGGTCCAGTTGAAATGTTTGAAACCAGAAGGAAAGAAAGAATGAAGAAAGTGGAAAGGAGGGGCAGAGGGAAGACCAAGAACCCAAAATATAAAAACAGTCATCAGTAATTACAGTACATGTGACCCACTCATGTCTCATGTACAACCACTGTCTGTAGCACCACGTCACCCACCTGTTCCTTCCGCATTTTGGTGTGGAACTGTTGGAGCAGAGCTGTTGACTGCCCCAGATGGAACCTCAGTAAGTACTCATGAAACAAAGTCCCTGCACATTCCATTAACCTGGAGGTACTTATCAGTGCAAGCATGACACTACATGAAGCCTCTTACTGCAGTGCGCTGCACCTCACTCTACACTTTGTCAAAATCAACGCTTTGGTTCAAAGCTCCATCCGGTAGCCTCACTACATTACATTGTTCACAATTTCCCTTCCCATTTGTGCCGGGTTTGCAGCATACCCCCTGAAAACCTCGGATTAGGGGAGCAGAAGAAAGAAGGGCAGGCTTGGTAAGACAAAGATGCTGAGATAGGAATGCAAAATGAAATGGGTACTGAAGTGGGGCCCCGAGAGGACAAATCTAAGCGCATTTCAAAAGGAAGACACTACAGAGTTTTGCTAAAAAATCCACTGAGCTCCAGACCACATCTTTTCCCCCAGATCCCATCCCCATCAGCAGATCCCGTGAGTTATTTAGCACTGCGGTGTTCTTTTGCACCCATTCCTCTTGTAGTGCTAACTAATGTTACTTCAGTAGTAGCCCTCTAGTCCTTCGGTAGTTCCACACAAAGTGGACACACGACACAGAGTTGAGTGATTTGCCTAAGGTCCTAGCACAGGTAGGAGCAGAGTGACAGTCAGAACCCAGATCCCGCGGTGCCCGGTTGGGCATTCTTGCCTTTTCTGCTGCCCCTGCTGCGGCTCCTCAGGCTTTCATCATTCCATATCCACTCACCAAGTTATTCCCATTTTTATTCCGGAAATCCGATGTGTCCTCCTTCAATTCTGGCTAAGCCCCATTCCTCCAGCCCCTGGGCCTGATCCCTGCATCATGGACAAGGCAACTGCTCCCAGGCCAGCACCCTGGCTTTTCACAGAGCCCCACCTACCTAGCACTGAAAAGCTAACCTTTAAACTTTGCTTTATCCACTTTCATGCTCAAGGCTACAAAGGTGCCCTGTGTTTGTCAGTCCAAGCTTTCTGCTTAACTTTCGAGATCCAGCACATCCTGGTTTCCCTCTACTTGAATCCACTGACTTCCCACTTCTCCAAAGGGCACTCTGCTTCTCCCAGACCGGCCTTCCTGTTCATTCACGAGGGAGCCACCTCCATTTTTGTCTCATGGTGGTCTCTGCTGTCCTCCCTTCTCCAACTGAAAGCCTCCAGGACTTCATTCTACTCATTTAAATCATAAATCTGTCAATGTCTTTGTCACGGATATTTGTTAAATGCCTACTATGTACCAGGCAGCTGAGGAAACAGATAATTAGGACAAGTCTCCTATCTTTCCAAGAGACTCCATTCAGATTCTGATCTCCTGTGTGAAATTTCCCTTCCTGCTCTCCCTCTGCCCTGAACCCCAGCAAGCTTTTAAAATACACATCGCACCACCATTTCCTGATGTGTCCCATAACACAAGAGTCCCCCAAACAACATTGTGTTGGAATAGGTTTGGAAAACACTGCATATTTCATTCCTTATCCACCTACTCCCAAATCTCTCCCTGAGATTTACAACACCTTTTAGTTATTATTTTAAATGTATCATTGTTAGTTATTAATTTTTTTAAATAATACAATTATTTTAAACTTACTTATTTATTTTTAAATTTTACATTTTTTGTTGTATTTTTCCCATTATCATTTATCCCCT
>PVKM010029364.1:0-17810 GCA_004027735.1 Carollia perspicillata | reverse complement strand
AGGAAAAGTAAGAAAGGAGAGATAAAATTCGAAATAAAGTGTGCAGTACAAAATCAAGAGAGAAGGGAAGAGAGGAGAAGTAATTGGAGTAAAACAGTAGTGAAAATTTTAAAAATAATACTAACAAAAAAACTGTTTAAAAAATCGCATTTAAAAACAACAAAAAAGACCAAAAAAAAAAAATCACTCCTCTTGTTCCATTCAAACTGGCCAAACCGGTTTTTCTGGTCTTGCTGGCTGCAGAAGGCTGGGAAGTGATTGGCGTGGCGATTTTCCCCTCCTGCCATTCACGCAGGATGCCTTCCAAGCACTGTCCTTGCCGCCAGTCTGATTCCTTTCCCAATATCCTCCAGGTGGAAGTCTTGATTCTCTTCTGATGCCTTCTCCCGGTGGTCACCTCCAGACACTGGGGTACAGCGGCGCCCTCTTGCTTAGGTTGGCACCAAATGCCTCCCTTCCCAGGGAACCTGGGCCCAAAGTCTCCCCTCCCAGCGCTGATGGGATGGAGTCACTGCGCCCTCCCCCACGCCCGGCTGGGCTGGGAGTCAGTCTCAGGGCGTCACAGCAGATTCCTCAGCCCTTCTGTTTGATAAATTCCTCCTATTCAAGCCTGGCGTCCGTCTAACCCAACTCTCCGGCAGCTGGCGACTCCGACTTCCGTAGTCAGTGCGCAATGCCCTCACTGACCGATGGCCGGCTCTGGGGGCGCGACGCAGCCCCGCACGTCTGCAGCCGAGCGATGGCCGGCTCTGGGTGCCGGGTTCTGGGCACCCAGCGCTGGCTTCCCAGACCCCCAGACCCCCGCGCTCCCTGGGACCTTAGTGTCCTGAAATCTCCTTCTTACCGTCTGGTTTCTGGTTTTTCAGTGTCCGCTACCGCTTTGTGGATTCTTATTTTCAAATACGCTGCAATACTGTTGTCTGTCTGCTCCGTCCCTCCATGAATTAGCTAGTTTTTCCTCCTTTGTGTAGGGGGAAGTGAAATCCGCTCCCTCCTACTCTGTCGCCATCTTCCCTCCTCCGATGTATGATCTTTTTAATGTATTGATGGATACCATTTTCCAATATTTTGTTGAGGATTTTAGCATCAATGTTCATTGGTGATATTGATCTGCAGTTTTCTTTCTTTGTTGTGCCTTTATTTGATCTTGGAATTAGGGTGATGCTGGCCTCATAAGAAGAGTTTGGGAGTATTTCCTTTTCTTGAGCTTTTTGAAATATTTTGAGAAGCTTATGGGATACTTCTTTAAATGTTTTGTAAAAATTCTCCTGTGAAACACTCTCATCCAGGGCTTTTGTGTGTTGGGAGCTTTTTGATTACTGCTCCTTTTCACTGGCTGTTATTGGTGTGTTTAGGCTTTCTGTTCCTTTTTCATTCAGTTTTTGAAGATTATATTTTTGTAGAAATTTGTCCATTTCAACCAGGTTTGCAAATGTCTTGGCATACAGATTTTTGTAGTAATTTCTTACAATCCTTTATATTTCTTTGGTCTCAATTGTAATTTCTCCTCCTTTATTTCTTTTTTTAAAAGATGTTATTTATTTATTTTTTAGAGAGAGGGGAAGGGAAGGAGGAAGAGAGAGAAAGAAATATCAATGTGTGGTTGCCTCTCATGTTTCCCCTACTGGGGACCTGGACTACAGCCTTGGCATGTGCCCTGGCTGGGAATCGAACTGTCAACCCTTTGGTGTGCAGCCAACACTCAATCCACTGAGCTACACCATACAGGGCCTCCTCCTTTATTTCTGATTTTGTTTATTTGTCTTCTCTCCCTTTTTTTCTTGATGAGTATGCTTAAATGCTTGTCAGTTTTGTTTAACTTTTCAAATAACCACCTCCTGGATTTATTGATCCTTTGGATTGTTCTTTTAGTCTCTATGTCATTTAATTCTGATCTGATATTGGGCATTTCCTTCCTTCTACCTGCTCTGGGCTTTGTTTGTTGTTGTTTATTCTGTTCTTATAGATGTAGGGTTAGGTTGTTTATTTGAAATGTATTAGTCCTGTATTGCTGTGAACTTCCCTTCAGGACTTCCTTTTCTGTGTACCATAAATTTTAGATGATTGTGTGTTCATTTTCATTTGTTTCCAGAAACTTTTTGATTTTTTCTTTGATCTCTTTATTAACCCATTCATTGTTTAACAGCATGCTATTCAATCTCTATGAATTTGAATGTTTTTGAATTTTTTCCTTGAGGTTGGTTTCCTGTTTTAGGCCCTTGTGGTCTGAGAAAATGCTTGATAAGATTTCAATTTTCTTGAATTTGTTGAGGCTTGTTTTGTGTCTTGTAATGTGGTCTATATTTGAAAATGTTCCATGTATATTTCAAAAGAGTGTGTATTTTGTTTCCTTGGGATGTAAGGTTCTATATATATCAGTTAAATCCAGTTGAACTAATGCTCTGTTTAATGCCACAATATCCTTGCTGATATTTTTTTGGAAGATCTACCCATTGCTGACAATGGGGTGTTAAAATTTTCTAGTATAAGTTTGTTGCTGTTTATCACTTTCTTGAAGTCCTCCAAGATTTTTCTTATATATTTGGGTGCTCCTATGTTGGGTGCATATATGTTTACAATGTTTATGTCTTCTTGTTTGATTCTTCCTTGAGTATTATGGAATATCCTTCTTGGTCTCTTTTTATGGCCTTTGTTTTGAAGTCTATTTTGTCTGATATAAGTGTTTCTATCCCAGCTTTTTTTCCCCTGTCAATTTGCTTGGAATATATTTTCCAACCCTTTCACTTTCAGTTTGTGTATGTTTTTTTTGTTCTTAGGTGGGTCTCTTTTAGGAAGCATATGTGTGGGTCAGGTTTTCTTATCCCTTCTCCTACCCTATGTCTTTTGATTGGAACATTTAATCCATTTACATTTTTGGTTATAATTGATAGGTACATATTCATTTACATTCCCCTGCCTTTGTACCTGTGTTCCTTTCTGTCTTACTCTTTTCCTTCATCTTCCTAAAGCAGTCCCTTTAACATATCTTGCAAACCTCATTTTGTGGATGTGTATTCTTTTAGCCTTCTTTTGTCTGGGAAACTCCTTATTTGGCCTTCCATTTTAATTGAGAGTAAATGGAGACCCCGGCCCATGGGGTCCATGTGTTGTGAATGTGATGAACAAATTCACATGGACTGTAGAAGTCCTGTGGAGAAAAAGGGACAGCACAGCCAATCTCTGAGTGAGAGAGAGGGCCTCAACCCCTGCCTGGACAGGCTTTTCTTGTTTTTCTGGGTACATTACATCGAGGATGGTCCTCATTTACTATGCACAGGTTCACTTTAGGTGATTACCTTTTATAGAAAACAAAGGAGAGAATGTTGCTAATTACATCAAAGAAGAAGGATATTTGCAAATGCAAAGGGAAAAGTGGTTAAACTGGTTACACTTATACTTGGGAGGTTTAGCATAGATTTTAGGAAGTTACTTTAAAGATATGCAGTAAACATTTGCCACCTCAATTCAGGGTGAGGGAGTTTTAGCAAAAGCAAGCCTCATAGCAGCCTAGGTACAATGCAGGCCTGATTCCCCACTGGAAAACTGATCCATGGGTTTAGTTTTCTGTGTGCCAACCTTGCTCCCCATCAGTTTTCCAAATCAGGGGCTGGGCTACATTTGCTATATCACGTGAAATGGTTCCCTATAGATAGCCTTGCTGAATAGAGTAGTCTTGGTTGCAAGCCTTTTCTTTTCATTATTTGTAATATTTCTTGCCATTCCCCTTTGGGTTTTAGTGTTTCTGTTGAAAAATCATCTGCTAGACTTATCGGGGCTCCCTTCTATGTTACTTCCTGTTTCTCCCTTGCTGCCTTTAAGATTCTATCTTTATCTTTCAAATTTGCCATTTTAATTATGTGTTTTGGAGTAGGCCTCTATGGGTTCAACTTAGTTGGTTCCCTCTGTGCTTCTTGAACTTGCATGGCTTTCCCCTGTCTTAGTTAGGGAAGTTTTCTGTCATTACTTTTTCAAAGAGTGTTTCTATCTCTTGTTCCTTTTCTTCTCCTTCTGGTATTCCTGTGAGTTGAATGTTGTTGCATTTCATGTTGTCTTGCAGTTCCCTTAAGCTGTCTTCATATTCTTTGAGTCTTTTTTGTGAAGCTTCTCTACCTGGGTATTTCTTTTTACCTTGTCCTCCAGCTTGCTAATTCAGTCCTCTGTTTCATCCAGCCAGCTTGTAATTCCTTCTAGCATATCTTTTATTTCAGATATTACGTTCTTCATTTCTTCCTCATTCTTATTTATAGTTTATGTTTTCTTTTTCATGCTGTTTTAGTTGCCACTCAGTTCATTGCAATTGTCACTGAGTTCCTTGAGTGTCCTTATAACTATTCTTTTGAATTTTATATCTGATAGGTTTTTTTTTTTACCTCCGTTTCATTTAGCTCTTTTACTGGGGAATATTCCATTCATTTTGGTTGTGGGTTCTTTCTTCATCTCCCCATTGTAGGTGACTCTTTTTGTTTGTTTCTGTGATACTAGATGTTCTGCTTTGCCAGCTGTCTTTGTAGGTTGAACTTCTATGGTAGGAGTTCTATGGGGTTCAGTTCTGTTGTAGGGGTTCTGTGGGACTCTATGGTGTGGTCTCTTTGATCTCCTTGTCTGGATGCTCTAAGGTTGTCCTTTATTCCATTTCTGTGGGCTCTCTTGCACTTGGGCTTTACCTGTGGGTGACTCCTTTGTTGGTGGGTTCTCCCCTCTAGCAGGTTTACTGGTAGTCACAATTCCCACTTTGTCTTGTATGCTGTTGTATTACTAGAGAACCAAACCTACACCAGCAGGTGTAGAACCCCCTACCACATCAGCAGTCTCAACCCTAATTGAACTAAGATTAATAAAAGTGAAGAGAGATTGCAGGTATTATAAGATATGACCAAAGGATGATGAGAAAACTAAAAGAGGGGGAAGTATTGTTATGTGGTAAGAAGGAGGAGAATTGATAAGAGTTGGGATAGGAGCAAATCAAGGAAAAGGAGAGAACAAAATGTGCAATGTGAGTAAAACATAAATTGGTGATGGGAACAATGAGGTAAGAAGAGGGAAGAGTATACTATAAAGTTTGAAGTAAAATTGAAAAGATACTGGACTATTGGGAGAAAAATTGCAGAAAAACCACAGCAGGGTTGATAACAATGACAGCTGAATGAGGCTTAATAAAGGTGGAGTGAGAAAAAGAATATTGTAGACAAGCAAAAAGTGAATATGAGATATATACAGCAAAGAAAAATGGTTTTGAAAGAATGGGGGAAGAAAGCTAATAAGAGTAAGGAGTAAAACCCAGGGTGAGAGAGGGGATAAGAGAAAGAAAAAGAAAAAAAGAAAGAGAAAAGAAACAATGAAATAAAATTTCTTACTCAGTTACTCAACTGATCAGGGGAAGTGGAAATGGAGTTAGAGAGTGGGAGAGTGTTCTATGGGATTTAAAATACAAACAAATAGTGAACAAATAGGAGCTTGGAGAAGTACAGCAATAACTTATATTTAACTCAACTAGCCACTGTTTATAAAAGGTGAAATAGAAATAACACTCTTATTAGAAGGGAAAAATAATGTGAACTGAGTTAAGAAAGAAGAGTGCTCATGTGAGGTTAGATGGAGGAGAAATAGTGAGAGTAAGGGATAGAAACTTGGCATTGTGTGAGAGAAAATAAAGTTAACCACAAAATAATAAAGCTCAGAAAGATCAAAAAATGGCTTAAGCCCAGGGAAGGTTGTTGTGTGGGATTTGGAATAACAATAATATAAGAAATATATAATCTGAATGAAAATAATAAAATATAAAAGACCAAGAGTAGTGTGTTATTTGGAATATGAGTGAAGTGAAAGGAGAAAAGTTAAAATGCAATATGGAAGGGAGAATAAAAAATCAAACAATAAAAACAAAAAATTACACAGAGTGATGAGAAATTAAAAAAAAAAGAAAACATATGAATTTTGAAGGTGAACAAAGTGAAATATGTCTCAGCTATTGGTGTTTGCCTTCTGACTTCTTTCTGGATCTGTCTCTGGTTTTCTCACAGCTCCAGGTCTTATTATCTTACTGTTAGGTTAGAGTCTCTCAAGAAACCAGGTGATGCAGCGAGCTAAGGAGCAGGTTTATTAGTGGGGAATAAGAGGGAAAGTGGAGCCAACCTAGGAAGGTTGGGGAGTCAACCAAGGGAGGTTAGGACTCACTTGGTTGTTCTTAGAGCAGGGTTTTTAAGCCCCCAAACCCATGAAGGGTAACTGGTTGGAGTGTCAAAGTCTGATTGTCTAAAGCTGGTTGCTGGGTGCCCTTTCTTCTAACCAGTGTTCTTGATACATCTTGTCAGGCTCAAGTTAAAGCTGCATCCTGTTATGCTGGATAGGCTGACCCCAGACCCCAATCTTAGCCAGGCATCTGTTTGTCCTGAGTAGGGTCAGCAGGCAGTTTCTCAGGCAGGCATTTTTCCCAGGCTATAGTTTCCCATTGTACAGTTTTCCTGCTGTGTGATTTTCCATTCCTTCTAGGCCTACCTAAGTTTGTCACTTACTCTTGGGGAAAAAAAGGCTCCTACTGATTTTAAACCTGCCAATCTGTTTTTGCAGTTCTTCCCAGATTCTGCAGGCAGAGAGGGCCTGGAGTCTGTTTTTTTCCCCCTTTCCTGTGGTTCCCCAAGGATGGGGGCTCAGCCTGGGCTACAGTATTCGCAAGTGCCCAGTTTCCAGCCAATGCCCTCAGAGTGCTGAACGGCTTGCACTGTCCACTCTGCACGCTTGTGCCAGACCATTGCCCATAATCTACCTCATCTTGTAACCCTTTGATTGCTTCATGAGGTGAACTGAGTGGGAGCAAATCATGTCCCCCTGCCCACTTCTCTCTATTGGCCTGGTTGCTGCATGGGAGGTCCCTGCACAGGGGCTGAGATTGTATTTTGAGAAAAGTCCCCTTCAGTGCCACCTGCCTCTCCTAACAAGTGCCTGGTTTTCCACACATTCCAGCTCTGTGACCATTCCAGCTATCTGACCAGTCCAGGGTTAATCTGGGTCAGGGCCAGTCATGGCCATTCTCTTATCCCAGCTCCAGGTGTCACCCAGCTCCCCAATTTCTCTGGCACTGTCCCAGCCAGTGACCGCCACCCCAGCCAGGGTATGCTACTGGCTTTGTGTCAATTACTGCCTTTCCATCCCCTCAGTGACTTTAAGTGTTCAGGTCTCCCCTGGCACAGGTCTGAGACTTTCCCACTCTGGGAGGGGATGGAGCTGCTAGGTTGCTATCACTGACCTCGCTCTCCTCCAGTGCTCCTGCAGCAGCTGCAATCTCCATAGCAAGGCCCAGAGACCTTCCCATTGGCCTACAAAATTTTACTGTCCATTTTTAAGTGTCCTTTGCACTCTTTGGTTTCTAAAGGTTATATCAGCTGGGATTCTGTTGGCTGTTCACTCTGTTGTTCAGAAGACCAGGTAGGCGTCCCAGTTGAGTACACGAACAAGTGGTCTCCCACCTACCTTGTCACCATCTGCCCTTTGGGAGGTTATTGTTTAATGAGGACAGAGTTTTAGTTTTACAACATAAAAAGAGTTATGGAGATGGATGATGGTGAGGGTTGGACCACAGTATGAATGTGTTGATATCACTGAACTGTACTCTTAAGAAGGTTTAAGATGGTAAGTTATGCTGTGTCTCTGACTACAGTATAATATTAATTTTTATCATTAATTATGGTAAGGGGGTAGAGGTGTGGTGCCATTTGCACTATCTGTGGCCTTTGAGAGACAGGAGCAGTAGCTAAGATAAGAATGGTGGAGTAGCTCCACTGGTGGTAAATAAGGTTGAACTACTAAAGAGAGAAGATGACAGGCTCCATCCTCTTCTGTCCACTCAGGGAACAGTGTGAAACCAGAAGCTTCTCTAATAGCATCAAAGGGTCCCATCTCCTGCAGCCAGAGGGCAACTGTTCTGGAAACTGGGCCCAGGACCTGAGTGTAAGTGGTAGGTTACAAAGAAGGTTGAATGCAAAAGCTCAGGGGGAGGGAGCGGGAGGGGCATAGGGTGAAACAATGGCTCCTAGACCCGAATCGAGGACATTTGGATTGGAGTCTGTGGCCATCCCAGCAGGCACAGAGTGGTGGCCAAGATTGAGCAAAACAGGAAAAGAGGATGCAAATCATTAAGGCTGTACTGCACCACTGTGGGATGCAGTGGGTTTGATCTTGGGAGCGTGTTCAGCTTTTGTTATGTCTGTATGTTAGTACGTGTGAGTGGCTCAGAGGGCCTGAGACGAACGTGCTTTTTGAGGTTGGCAGGTGCCCAGCAGGTCAAACCTATTGATTACTTTGTTCAAATTAAGTGCATTGTTATAATGATTTTATCTGCTTGTTCTATAAGTTACTGAGAAGCAGATGCTAACATCTCTCACTGTAACTGTGGATTTATGTAATGTGTCCTATCCTGTCAATTTGTTGTTTTACATTTTAAAGATGTATTTTAGGTGCGCATGTCTTAGACTGCATAATCCTCATTGTCTCCAGTGACACTTTTTTGCCTCGCATCTTGTTTTACCTGAGTTAAATACAGCCATGATACTTCTCTTTGTTAATGTTTGCATAGTGTGCCTTTTATCTTCCTATGCTCTCAACCCTCCCTCCTGTGGCCTCATATTGTATATTTTATTTTCCACTAGCATTCGGCAGGTTTATGATGTGTGGAGAGATGTGGTTCTCTGTGTACCATACTCTGAGTCATGGGGTGGCAACTTTCCTTAGATTTGGAAAGATTTCTGCAATTACATCTTTAAAAACATCTTCTCCCTTGCTCCCACTGTGTCAGGCTTTGTCATGGCATCCCCCCCTCCTTTGAGATTCATGCTTTTGTTTTTCTATTCTTCTTCTAATTATGTCCCTCAGATCTGGCTCCTGGTTCATTGAATCCTCAGCTGTGTAAATGCTACTCCCACACCCTTCTATTGAGTTCTTAACTGAGGGAATCATATACTTAAAGTCTAGATCCAAATAAAATATCTGCTATGTTGCATTTCATAGTTTTGAATTCCTGATGAAATTTTCAGACTGCCTTTCTACTCCTGGAACATAGTGACTTATTATTTTAAAAGTCTGTATCTGGTGATTCCTGGAGCTGAAGTTTGGGGGCATTGCTGGTCATTGCTCTTTCTCACGTGCTTTTGTCTACTTGTGTCTGGCTCTTTGTGATTCTGTGCAGACATTGTGTTCAAGCATATGGAGCTGAGTGCTGGAGCCCAAAGTGATGCGGTCATTTCCAGCAACAATTTTCTTGTATTTCTGGAAGGCTCCTGGTGTGGAGTTTGAGTCAGCTTCACAAGGCAGCAGGCACTGAGCTTTGCTAGAGACCCCACTGACCCCAGCGACTAGGCTGCATTCCACGTGAGGGGTGGCTTCCCCCTCTCTGCACCCACAGCAATAGTCTGCAGGTTCTGGTCTGAAGTGCAGGGATTCACCATGGCCTTTGTCCTGTGGGTCCTGGCCTCCAAGTTGTCCCTCCCTAGTCCCATAAGATTGTCAAAATTGCCACTCCATTTCTTAGCTGATTGTTTCAGAATCAGAAAAAGTCTTTGAGGGAGGATTGGCTAAGGTGCCAGGTTTAAATCTTGGAATATCGGTATCCTTTTGGCTCTAAGCCTGTAGTTATTCACCATTTTATTGAGTCTTTGCAGCTTCCCAGAAGATTTTTGGATGATTCCTTCCACACTTTCCAGTACCCTCCAGAAGAAGGTGGGTGGGTTTCAGTTAGAAGCAGACATCTGACATCCTTACAAAAACACTATTTCTTGTTTCCTGCTGGACTCTAGCACCAACTCTGATTTCCATGTGTTGGCATTTTAGTCAGTTACCTGTTACTTTAAGCAATAACTATTTTTGTATTTCTTCTAGTTTTTTTTGTACTTAGAAAATCGTCATGCTGTAATATTTTTTGGTCTTACTTAGTATACCAGAATCCAGTACAGTGTTGCTTCCAACTACTTCCCATGGGGAAAAATTATAAAGGTTTTTCATAAACTTTGTCAAGTCAAAGAAATGCCATTGTACTTTTAGTTTACAAAAAAGAGTTTTATGTCATAAAAGTGTTAAATTCCTTCAAGTTATTTTCTGTATCCTTGACATGATCCTAAGATTGTTTTCCTTTGTTATGTTAATGCTTTGAAAGACATTTATAAATTTTCCAATGCCAAACTATTCTTGTATTTTGGGGACAATCCTAACATGGACATGGCAAATTACCTATATTTTACAAGCAGGATAGTTATTTGCTAATATTTTATTTTTAAGTGATATATTTTTAAAGATTTTATTTTTAGAGAGAAGGGAAGGGAAGGAGAAAGAGAGGGAAAGAAACATGGGAAAGAAACATCAATGTGTGGTTGCCTCTCACATGGCCCCCACCGGGACCTGGCCCATACCCCATGCATGTGCCCTGACTGGGAATCAAACTGGCTACCCTTTGGTTCCCAGCCCACACTCAGTCCACTGAGCCACACCAGCCAGGGCTATTTGCTAATATTTTCTTTAAAATACTAGTATCTATTTCGTGAGTGATATTGTTCCATAATTTCCCTTGTTTGGTTCCTGATGGAGCTAATACTGGCTTTATAGGATGAGGTTGGGGTTATTCTCTCTTTTTCACTCTTTGAAAGCATTTGAATAAAATCTGCACAATATATTTCTTGAAATTTGATGAAACATTGCTCTGGAATCTTAAACTAATGCTTCAGTTTATTTAATAAATATGGTACTATTGAGTTTTCTCTACCTGAATCATTTTTTGATAAGACACTACTCTAGGATTTAAAAATTTATCTATTAGTAGAGTACACTTATTATTTACTCTTATTGCTTTCATCAATGAGTAATTATATAGAACTGTAAATATATATATTTGGCTATCTTTCTTTTTTTTTTTTTGGCCAGTCTCTTCAGAGCTTTTCCTGTTTTGTATCTATGTTGCTTCTTTTCTTTTCTTTCTTTTTTTTTTTTGATTTTTTGCTTATATAATTATCTCCTTCCTTCTGTCTCTATATTTATTTTATTGTTCTTTTACCAACTTTCAAATTTGCACTTTGATTAATTTGGTGTTTTGTCCTTTCCAAATTTTTAAGGCCATGAACTTCTCTCCTGATGTGACCATGAGGTGTGTACAGCTGTTCATTTGTCCTTTAAGAGTGGTGATAGTTACTGTGTTGTGACTCAGGGCACAGTGGATAGTCAGTCCCTGCAGTGTGCAGTGTGGTAGGCAGAACATGGGCTCTTTGGACTCTGGGGCAGAATCCTGTGGTTCCCGCTGGACATGCTTGTGTTTCTGCCCATGAGAGCTCAGCCTCTCCATCCTCCTCTGAGCCCACTCTAGTCCAGTCTTGACCCCACCTTACCATCAAACCTGCTCTTGGGTGGTCACCATGATGTGAGCTTTGCCTGACCTGTGACCAGACCTAACAAAAACCCTGGACACAGTGGGACCCTCTCTGCCCTTGGCTCTGCTGTGCTGTGCCTGTGCTCTGCCTGGCCCCTCTCTGCCTCCTGCTCTCTGTCCTTGGTGTCTGAGTCCTCCCCTCCTCCTGGCCTTTCACCTCTGGCTTCTCTTCTTTCCTCTCCCTGTCTTTGGACATCTTAGCCCATCCTGGGAGTATAGATACCTCCCGTGTGCTGATGGCTCCCAGGTCTGACATTCTTTTCTGACTTCTTTCTGAGACCATAGTCAGGTCTCAGAACTGTGTCCCATCATAGCATCTCATATCCATCGTACTGGAAAGGGAATTCTTGAGTCTCTGAGCTCAATAAACAGCTACCCATTCATGCCATGAGGCATTACCCTGCATACTCATTGGCCCTGCCTTCTGGGATGTCCATGATCTGCATACCTGTCCCTCAGCCTGTCTCCCACCCAGACTTTTGCACCCATCGCTGCCAAAGCCCCTCAGGGCTTCCCATCACCCAGAGTAAAACTCAACAAACCAGGTTCACCCCTACAAGGCTGGCCCTGCTCTGTCTCCCCACTTGCCCATACTGCCCCACTAGCTTTCTTGCTGCTCCTTGAACTTGTGAAGCACATTCTTGCCTTGGGAACTTTGCACTTTCTACTCCTGCTGAAAATGTGCCTCCTCTTACCCCACACTAACCCTGAAGGTCAAAGTTCCCTCCTCAATGAAGGATCTTGGACATCTCTCTGTTAAGCACACCTGGTGTCAGTGCTTCTATCCTTGTCTAGCTTCCTGTGCCTCACAGGCCTCATGTTTGTTTTTAGTGGGCTGTACCAGCAGGACAAAAGTGCCACAGTGCAGGCACACTGTGTGTCTGTCTACCTGGACACCTGCTCAGCACACAGTGGGTCATCAGTGAATGAATGGCCAGTTGTCTGAAGTCAGTTTTCTTTGATTATTTGCAACTCAACAATTTCATGTGTTTCATCGATCATTTGTATTTACAACCTACTGGAAATGACCTTCTCCTGCCCACTTCTCACCAAAAGCTTCTCCTTGAAGGTCAGGTTTGTCCCACTCACTCCGTGTTTCCAATGCTCATTCCTGAGGATTCTGTGGTGGCTGATTTTATGAGGTAACTTGGCTAGGCCACAAAACCCAGGCATGTGGTTAGGCACTAGTCCAAAGAGTGGAGGTATTCCAAAGGTGTGATTAAGACTTAAATCAGTAGTTGCTCAGTGAGGCATGTTGTCCTTACTCATGTGGGTGGGCTGAAGGCCTGAAGAGGAAAAAGACTGAGGCTCCCTGAGGAAGAGAGGATCTGCCTGCCCAAGGCTCTATTGCAGCATTAACTCTTCCCTTGGTCTCTGGGCTGCTGGTCTGCCTTACACATTCTGGACTCACCCAAACTTCACAATCACATGCGCCAAGTCCTTAAAATCAATCAGTCTCCTCCCTGCTCTCGGTATATATGCATCTATTCATTTATCATTGATCTGTCATCATTTGACCTATCTATCTTTGACCTCACATATCTTCTCGTTTCTGAACAATCCTGCCTAATACAGATTCCTTCTGATGTCAGACACTTTGGCCACTTTCTCTCCCATAGCATTTTACTTTATTTATAGTAACTTCATTCTTGTAGATGTTGACTTTTTGTAGGCAAATTTACCAGTTTTATTTTTAAAGTTCATGGCCTTGGTATCATTCTGACAAAGCACTTATTTACTCCAAGAGTATGTATTTTCCTGTAACTTCCTTGGTCTGGTGATTGGTGTGCATCGATGTGGCACTGACTGGTGTGTCCTGACAGAAAGAGCAGGGGTCCTGCCTCTGCTTTTCCAATCTCTGACTCCCCTGAGGTCTCATCCCAGCCCCTTGTCTCCTGAATAAACTCAGCAAACATGGGCCACTGTGGGTCAGGGGTGGGCCTGGGGTCCTTGGTCAGAGAACACAGCCTGGTTTCTGCCTAGGTCCTAGAGGCCTCAGCACACAAGCTTGGGAGGCAGAATAGGCTCAGACCCACCCCAACAGCAAGAGAGAGAGGTCAGTTGGGCTGCTCACAGGTGCTGGGTAGTGAACTCCACACTGCTGAACAGGCTTGTCAAGCCTTGATTTAGGTGTAGGGAGTGTGTGTCTTGTTTGTTATGACCACTGGAAACAGATGTTTCTCCCCTAGGGAGTGGCGTGCAAGTGGGGGAGCTGCGGCATGGGTATGGGGGACCACCCTCACCCTCATGTCACAGCACTGAATGAAAGCCTGTGGCCACAGTGCAGGGGAGGGTCACACACAGTCCTGCAAAGGGAAACAGTGTGCCGGGGGCCCACTGAGGCTGTCACACACCCCTGGTGGATTGATTCCCATAGTCAGGCAGAGACCAACTGGTGTTTGCTGGAGATGGAAAAGGGAAGTCATGTTGGAGGGCAGTCCCCAGCTCTTCCTGTTGAGGAAACAGGGGAAGATCATGAAACCACCAGACCAGCTTCAAGGTGCTGGCTGGGCAGGAGCTTCAGGCAGGGCCTGGCTGGGGTTGGCAGTGTTTGGCCCCAGAAAGGTGTGTGAGTCAGATTGTGTTGATGACAACATGCTTCTTGCAGGGTGTTATATGATGTTTTATAAATGTGTTTCACAGACAGAATGAATCTCCAGTACAGTCCCCATGGGCCCAGCCAGGCACCCAGAGGAACCATGGGCCACACCTCCCTCCTGGCCTCCCAGGGGCCTGTGGATGGGGCTCCATGGTGCACATCCAAGGGCAGAGCAAAGAGCCAGGAGCTGCTCCCTTGGGGACAGCTGGGTGACAGCTTTGATCCCACGGGGGGTCCTTTGTGTAGGGGGCTATAAGATGTGGCTTGGACAGAGGCCTTAGTGCTTCTGCCTTTGGGGCTGTGAGACCTCTAAGCCCCAAGCCAGGCCACCCCCCACTCCATTCCTTCATGCATTCCCTTAGTGGATGTGGGTGCTGGACACGCAGTAACCCTGCTCTCACAGGGCCCAGTGTGGAGACTGGGAGGCAGGAAGGGCCATGAGGACACATAGATAGTGATGCGCTGTGACAGAAGAGTAGGCATAGTAGCCATGAAGAGGTGGTGTTGACAGGCCTGGCTCCAGGCCCCACAGGTCACCTTTTGGGCTGAATGAACTTCAATTTTGCTCTGATGTGACGGAAACCCACCAGCAGGTTTGATTTGTGGCTTCCAGGATGGTTCAGGTCTCAAAAGGCCACACTGGCCATGGGTGGGGAGGGGCAACCAGGAGGCTGGCAGGGCTGCCGTTAACTCCAGGTAGGAGGTAATGGGCCTGGACTGTGTCCTGGGTACTGATGCAAGAGGTTGGCTAGGCACAGAGGCAGGTTGAGGGCTGTAGGTGTCCATGGTGGGTGATCATTTACTGAGACAGAGTGGGTGAGGTGGATTTCAGAGGAACATGATGGTGAGAGTACAGGAGTGGGCCCACCTGTCATAGGTGAAGTGAACATGGCAGGGAAGGAAGACTCGAGGTTGGGATTGAGCCAATGGGATCAGTGACGTCCAGTCACTCGTGCATATGTGCTGAGTGCTTTCTACCTGCTGACTGAGTCCTACCTTCTGGCTGGGTCTCACCTGCTGGCTGGGTCCTGGCTGCCAGGGGCCATCAGGTAGCAACAGAGAACCCTGTGCTTATGGAGGCACTTTTCTAGGTGAGGACAGGGAATAGCTGACAGATATAATCAGTGAGCCATAGAATGTGCTGGAAGGGCAGAAAAGGAAGCTCAGCAAGGTGGGACCAAGGACTGGTGGTTTTATCAGGGCAGTTGGAACTTCATGTAGACTTAAAGCTGATTGGGGGTCTCAGAGTCTGGGACAGCTTGCTAAGGGACAGCAGTGGGGTGGAGGGGTAAGAGGCCAAGGTGGGTGGTGCCCCCACAAGGACATACTGGGTGGGTGGGTGGGCAGGGAGACCCTGTGGACTTGACCCCAGGCCACAGGGCATGGAGATAGCTTGATCATGCTGAGGAGACCAGAGCAGGAAATCAGATTCCTGGGGAGATGGCCAGAGGCAGGGGTGGGATGGGCACCCTGGGCAGAGACAGGACAGCAGGGAGGAATGGCACTGTGCTTGTTTTCTGTGGCTGCTGGAGCAAGTTATGACCAGCACGTGACTCTCACAGCTTGGCTGGGTCACATTCAGCCTGTGGCAGGTCACATTCAGACCCCACAGGGTCTGTGGAGAATCCAGTTGGCCTTCTGAAGCCCTTGGCTTATGGTCTCCTTGTGACAGCTGGCAGCCCCACATGAAATGTCCACTTCTCTGTGGTGACCCTGCCCCCGAGACAGGCAGGGCACCTCTCAACTCCACACCCTGAATAGACAGGTCCCAGGGACATTCGAGTCATGTGTGCGAAGCATGCATGTTACCTACAAACCAGCACACATGTGCCTTGTGCGTGTGCGCACACACACACACACACACTTGCATGTGTACTGAGTCTGCCTGCCTGTGTGCATGTGCACATATGCTTGGTGTGTGCTGTGTGTGTGTGTGTATATCTGTGTGCCTGCAGTGTGAGCCTGCATGTGTATTTAGTGTGGAGCAGAGCCTCCCAGCCCACCCCAGCCATGCATCCAGGTGCTCCCATGGCAGCCACTCTCAGGCCCTTGGTCCTGTGACTGGAGGCAGACCCGATGGCTGGGGTAGAAACAGCAGGCAGGTGCAAGGAACCAAAGCTATTCATGGAGCTGGCCAGTGGGTGGGAGGGAGGAGGTGTCCAAATCAGGGCTAGGCTCCTTAGGGCCATGTCTCCACCCAGGTAGAGTTGGGGTAGCCCCTGCCTTCTGGCTATGTGTGGCTCACCACTGAGCTGGGCTTCTCTGTGGCGACAGTATCTGCTCTCAGGACCATTTCACCTGAGCAGGGCCTGGGGGTCAGGGGGTGTGGCAGCCAGAGGGGCACAGAGCAGGCACATTGGGGGCAGGGTGTGAGAGACACCTCAGCTGGGGCCTTGCTTCTCCTCTGAAGAATGGGCCCAGGATCCCCTGACCTGGTCCCATGTGCCTAGCAAGTCTGTGACCCTCCCTCCCATCCCTGTGTGAGTAGCCACCCAGAGTCTGTCCTCCAGGAGGGCCGTGGCTAAGGGGACAGGTACAGTCTTCTCTTAGGGCCCCAGCAGGTCCCTGAGGCTGGGCCAGTGCCCACTCCACCATCCTCTCACATGGTTTTCCTGGCTCCATTCAGTCCCTGTTCAATGCCAGCTTGTGCCCTGAAAAGGCATCTTGTCTGCACAGCCCAGCTGTGGTCATGCTCAGGCCACTGGCAGGCTTTGCAAAATGTGTGTCCCCATGGGGTGATGTGGCCAGATGGGTTGCTGAGACAGGACACATGAGGCCCCTGATCCCCTACTCTGTGCCCAAGAGACTCACCTCTGGGGAAGGCGTCTACTGGGCCCCCCAGCATCCCAGCTCCTGGCTGGGCATGGCTAAGGGACAGTGAAGGGTTGTAGGGAGCAAGTGGGTGAGGTAGGGTCTCCTCCTGCCCCACCCCAGGGTGGGGCTGAGTTCTCCCATTGTCCCCAGCTTGTGAGGGTGCATCTCTGTCTCCCCATACCCCAAGGGCCAGGTCATGCCCTTGTCAGTGTTCCCTGAATGTGCCTCCCAGCTCTGGTGGGACCCTGTCCATTTTGTTCTTGCGACTGTCCTCTAAGTGCTCAAGGACCATCCACACAGCAACCACACCAATGGTTTAGGGTGTGAAGAGCCAACAGGTTATCAGGCCTTAGCCCAGGGGTGGGCACTGCTATGAAGGGACACGCAGTGAATGTACCTCCACCCGTCAGAAGCTCGAGGGACCATTTCACAGGGCGCTGATGAACCACAGTGGGAGCAGCCTCCAGCCTGGTGTGGGCATCCAGACCTACAGACTGGCAGGGCTACTGCAGGAGAGCTGCAGCAGGCCAGGGACCCATGTCCATCTAGCACACCTCTCCCAGCGCTCGCTCGCTGCCCTGCTCAGAGCACTGAGGACCCTTCACCCATGGGGAAGGAACTCGGTGTACTGCTAAACACATAGACTTCAGGCAGCAAAACATGATTATTTAAGTGTCAGGGGGCAATGCGTACCCACAAGAGCCTCCAGACTGAGCTCATGTCTCAGTCAGGCCCATGGGGCAAGCGGGTCCTTGTGCTGGCCTGTGGGCCCACCTTGTCCATGGTGCTCCTGGTGGTCTGACTTGGGTGGGTCTCCAGCACACAAGTAGCCTGAGTGATACTCAGAACAGGGCCTGGCACACAGTAGGTACTTGGTAGCCATACATTCAGGGCCCTGCCCTTTCTGACCAGGGCGTGACTTGATTCCCAGTAGAAGTCATGGAGGGCTGCCTGCAGGACACAGACAGGGGCATGGGCAGGCAGGTGGGGGTCCTC
>PVKM010029363.1:0-17917 GCA_004027735.1 Carollia perspicillata | reverse complement strand
TATGAAAAAGCAAGCAAGCTCATTACAGAAGCAGATGTGGCAGTTAGCTATTGGCAGCTGGGCTGCATGTCCAGCGCGTGGACAATCCTGTGGTTGGCTAGACTGCCCCTGCTATGCCTGTGCTTTCTTTAGCAATTGGTCGCAGAGGCTCGTGATCAGAAGGCTGAGGTAACTGTCCAGTTGGCTATCTGCCAGGTCAATTCTGTTCACCCTGCTCTTCTTATCTTCTTGGAATATAAGCCCAGCATTGTTAGTGGTTATGGCTTTTTAATCTTTTTTTTTCTTAACACTAACTCCTACTGCTTGTTACATGCAGCTTTCTGTGTCTTAATATTAACTCTTTCTTTGTTCTCTACAACAGCAGACAAAAAAGAACAGCATTTTCTTCCTCCTCCAGCCTTGCAATCTTCTTTCATTGCCCTACTAGGAAACCTTAACAGAAATCCAACTGGCAAAGATGAATTACATTTTACAGAATGCCAGCCCTGGCACCATGCAGTAAAGTGCAGAAAGGAAGGTTTGAAGAAGAGAGATTTTATATATATATATGTAAATAAAAATATATGTGTGTATATATATACATATATATGTATATACATGTATGTGTGTATATATACATATATATGTGTACACACACATACACACATATACCCCATCCTCGATTCTACCCCTCTTTGTTTTTGCCCATGTGTCCTTTATACATATTCCTGATAACCCCTTCCCCCTTTTCCCCCCATCATCCCCTCCCACATCCCCTCTAGATACTGTCAGTTTGTTCTTAATTTCAATGTCTGGTTATATTTTGCTTGCTTTTTTATTTTGTTGATTAGGTTCCACTTATAGATGAGATCATATGGTATTTGTCTTTCACCTCCAGGCTTATTTCACTAAGAACTCTGAAACACCAATCCAAAAGAATCTATGCACCCCAGTGTTCTTTTCGACATTTTTGATACTATTTAATTGTTGTCCAGGTTTCCTTATTTCTGTGGAGAAGTCAGCTGTCATTCTTGTTGTTACTCCTTTGAAGATAGTGTACCTTTATTCTAGCTACTATAATTTTACTTAGTTTTTGATGTGTTTAGGTTGATTTTCTTTAAATTTATTAGTTTTGGAGTTTATGGAGCTTCTTGAAGGTGAAAATTGTTTTTTTTCAGTATTGTAATGTATTTGACCATTACTTATTTAAATATTTTTCTTTCTCTATAGGCACATTAAACACATATTATACTATTTGTATGTGTCTTACATGTCTACTACATTCCATTGTGGTTTTTTTCTGTTGTGTTTTAGTATCAATAACAATTTTCAACCAGTGTGCTGTGGCGCACTGGTGTGCCACAAGAATTTTTAGAACATACAATACCTGACTTAGTTGGGGGCACTAACCCCTTTTGCCTTAGTTTGTCAAATAAAAAATTGACAACAGCCAATACAACAATAGCCATTCAGTGCAAATAAATCCAAATTATACCTATTTTTTGTCAAATCAGCAAAAAATCTGATATATTTTTTTAGTGTGCTACAGAATTTTAGTGATTTGTCTGTGCCTACCATAAGATGAAAAAGTTGAAAATTGTTTGTACAGATGTTTTCTATTGAGCTATCTTTTAGTTTGCTAATTCTATTGTGTCCAGTGCAATATTATACATGTTCATTCCAGGTCAGATACATTCTTTTAATTCTAGCATACTCATTTGATTCTTTTTATCAGTTGCAGTTTTAATTAAAATTTTATGATTTTGTCTGTTTTCCCTATATTTTTCTCTAGTTCCATAAACAAACTAATCATCTCTCTACAAGTTCCCTGTCTGCTAATTCCAATAACTACAATTTGTGAATTCACTTTTATTTTCCATTATTCTCTTGGTTATCTGTCATATAGTCCTGTCTTTCTCTATGCTTACAGGTTTTATTGAAACTGTGCATTTTGTTTACAAAGTTCTAGGTAATGTTATACTCTATCAGAGAAGATATTTTCTTTTCTTTGCTAGGTTGTTAGAATGGGAGTCTAGTCATCTTTATCCAACTATGGATGAACTTGAGTTGGGGCTAAGTTTCAGGGGATAAGATTTAGCCAGTGGTTCATGCAGGTACCCAGGGCAGGGCTGTTGAAGGCCCTCAACAGAGATCCTTTGGGGATTGTCCTCCTGCTTTTAAGAGGCTTTTATCTTTGACTTTTAGTATCATACCATGCACAGCTTTTGACTTGCTACTGTTTTGATTTCTGAGAAAGAAAGGTGAGTTGGCATACTGTTGCACATTGTTGTTCTGTTTCCCATATTACCCCAGTCCGGAAAGTCTAAACAGCAAGTGAGTGCTGTTCTCTTTTCTTATGGAAATGGTATACAGGTAGTCTAGAAAACTGAGGATTCTGGAGTTATCGTCTATCTACATTGAAGGATAGTTTTGAGGCCAAGCAAATATTTAGCTTTTGTGGTAGAAAAGCTCATCAGAGTAACTTTGCTATGGAAAAGGGGCCTTCTTTAATCAAGTATAGAGAACATGGAGGAGGATCCCAGATGTCCAACTAGGTATTATAAAGCCCAATAATGAGGTAGCATGAACATACTATAAAATTTTATGTATTTTTATGACCAAGTTACATGTACTTTTTTCCATTTTTCTTTACTAACAATAAAGCCTTGTTCACATTAGATTCTTTTGCAGTACAGAATCGTGCAAATTTTATAAATATATATTTCCCATTTTAATATTGTATATCACTTTTGGTAATTTTCTGCTTTTTGCTAGTCCTCTTGCAAAGGGGTAAAAATCATTAAAATGGCTCTTGAGGAAGAATTTTCTGAGCTTTCACTACACAAAGTTCTTTGTTTGGGAGAGGGGTTCAAATGTTTCCTACTATAAATTCAGTTTTGCCTGTCGTGACTATGTGTGTATGTGTGTGTGAGTGTGTGTGCACATCCACATGTACACAACCATAAACATTCCACTTGTAACACAATACAGCTCTACCCTTTGGGAAATTATAGCCTATTACAGATAATAAACGAGATGATAAAATCTAACAATATTCATTTAAGACTATAAGTGACCAAAGGAATGGCAAAGGCAAAAATAGTTTAGAGGTAGAAATGGTTCATGGCCACGCTGAACCAACCCTGGTTTAAGAGTCAGGAGGTCTTATTTCCAAGACCCACACTTACGTCCCTGAGCTTTAGCAAGTCAATGAACATATCTTGTCCTTGGTTGTGAAATGAGGAGAGTGGAGGAGATGTTTTAATTAATAGTCACGCAATAATCATTTTGGTTTTTTTAAAATATTTTATTTATTTATTTTTAGAGAGAGGGGAAGGGAAGGAGAAAGAGTGGGAGAGAAAGATCAATGTGTGGTTGCCTCTCATGTGTCCCCTCCTGGGGACCTGGCCTGCAACCCAGGCATGTGCCCTGACTGGGAATCGAACCAGCAACCTTTTGCTTCACAGGCCCATGCTCAATTCACCGAGCTACACCAGCCAGGGCTGCAATAATCATTTTGGATGCCTACTCTATGACAGGCATTTTGTTAGGTTCTGATTTTCTTGTTTTTTTCCCAGCTCTAAAATTTCAAGGAACTTTAAAGTGGATTGGATTCTGAGGACAGGCAATATTTATTGGCTTACATCTGTCAGCTGAGGAATGCTTCTTAGATCAAGAGGAAAAGAAATCCCGAAGATGGGCCTTGAATAATGGGTGTAACGTATAATAGGAGGAGAAGGGTCTGAGTCCAGAGGCTACTTCCCCTGCACGATATAGGAAATGAACCTCTTGAAGGAGATTAGAGTATCGCATTTTCACACAGTGTGATAACTCACACAGCCTGTGCTTCCTGGGGAGTGTTCTGGTTTTGTGTGACACTGATGTCTATGTCCTTTGCAAGGCAAATATAGAGCAAAGTGACACTATGCCTCTTACCATTATTTTTTAAAGGGCACAAATCCTAATATATACAAAACCAAAAGGTCATTTTGAATGTTTTAAGCTCTGAACTATATAAGGATATAGCCAGTGATGGAGTTCTCACAACTTTGTTACATTTGTGGAACTTGGCATCACCACATATGAGCAGAATCAAGCTTTTATTTGGAGATATTTATACAAGTTTTGGTAAAACTTAAAACGTTTTAAAGGAAATAGATTTTTCCATCCTGGAACAATGACCCAATTTGCCCATAACCTCACAGAGGAGGCCCCAGTGCCAGTAAATGCTGCTATGACTGACTTGAAACCTCGACTGGCCACATTTTGACACTGTCAACGTTGAGCTGACTCCTCCAACACCTGCTGAGATTCCAACAGCTATTCTGAGCTTGAAAAATACTCAGTAGTGCTCAAACTTGTAGCTTCAAACAGCTCACAGTTAAAGAAGCTCTGCTGAATGGTTTGGTGGCCACGGAGGTCCAGATGTGGTTTTATGTCAGTGAGATCATATGCAAGTATGGCGTCATTGGCTATAATGTTGGAAGACCAATCTTTAATATCTGTTTCTTTTTGGCTTATTATTTGAATGTTCTTGGACCATGAGTGATCAGAATGAGATATGAATTTTAAAAAAAGATATTAAAAAAATAAGCATTTGGTTACAAGACTAATCAAAAAACACTTTGGGAATATTTTTTCTAAAGGAAAATAAATTAACCATTCTTTGATGGGCATACCCAGAGTTGCTGCCTGTGCCCGTATACTTGGTTAATAAAGAGAAAATATATATCTTTCAATCATCTATCTATCTATCTATCTATCTATCTATCTATCTATCTATCCCTATCATCCTCTATCTGTCTATGTAATTTATTAAATACCTAACCATTATATTCTTACCTATATTTAATATGTATGTACAAGTTTCTGTATGTGGTTATTCTTCATATCATATAATTATAAAAATTATCAGGGCACCCTAGGAGGATAGTATGCTGAAGAGACAGAATGGAAAGAAAAGTGTATTTCTTACTATTAGAGAAGACATTTCAATTGTTATGTGCTACTCTTTAACTAAAAAAAAATTGGTGGAGTGAAACTTATTGTTAAAAAGAGAATGAAAATAGTCATAATTCCATAGCATTTACAATCAAGTTTCAAATAACTGTCAAAGTTTCCTTCAAATGCTAATAAATAAGTTAGTTATTCTTCTCTCATATCAAGGGACTGTGCTCTATGACACACAGTAAATGCTCTCTAAAAGAAAGTTCACATACCTCTAGGATATGCCCGACTGTAAGCAAAATGGGAAAAGAAGGAATGAGAGATGAAGCATTTACTGAATTTATCATTCACTTGAAGCTTCTTTGTGTCCTGGGCTCTGAGAATTTTATCAACAGAGTGAGTGAAAACAGAGCCCACCGGAGCCCTGGAAAACGTGTCTCGGAGAATGGCCTGACCTGTGGCATTAGGGACTGATTGAGGTGGTGCGAGTGCAATTTCTGCAGCTTATTCTCTGAAATCTACAGACTGGGATTGGGAAAAAACAAAGCAAAACAAAACAAAACAAACACCCCTGCCATCTCTATCAAATTTCCATATTAATCTAAATTTTTTCTGTTCCTTGAGTTATTCATTTATTCGTCTCCCACTCCTAGCTGGTTCCAATTAGGCCCAAGTCATAGTCAACCTTCTTAGTATCTACTTCGAAATCAGGTTAATGAGACCTGACCAGAATGGCTCAGTTAGTTGGAGTGTCATCCTATAAACCAAAAGGTCATGAGTTTTATTCCCAGTCAGGGTACATGCCTGGGTCCCGGGTTATGTTCCTGGGCAGGGTGCCTATGAGAGGCAACTGATCGATGTTTCTCTCCCTCTCCTTCTTCCTCCCTTCCCCTCTCTAAGCATGTCCTCGAGTGAGAATGTAAGTAAGTAAATAAATAGAACAAGTTCCTGAAAATTAATAAACACACAGAAGTCATATCATAAAAATGTAGGTTAATGAATTTTCATAAACTGAACTCTCTCCATGTAGCCATAAATTAGATAAAATACATTACCTGGACCCTAGAAGTCTCCCTTGAGCCCCTTCATGTTTCTACCAACCCCATCCTCAATTTTAACCCCATAGATTAATTCTGCCTATTTCTGTTCAATATGACATTGTACAGTTTGGGCTCTTTTGTACCCAGCTTCTTTTGCTGTGCATTATGTTGGTATGTTCATGTATTTTATAGCATGTAGTTGTAAATTCTTTATTTTTAATACTTGATTTCCATATGTAAATATGCAACAATTTACTTCTTGCAACTATTGATGGGCATTTAGGAATTTTGAAGTGGTGGTTTTTGAAGGGCCAAGAAGTAGCCTTGCTGGAAAAAATATAACTTTGCTCATAACCCTTTATACTGACTGCAATTCTCCATGGAAAGATGACCTCTAGCTAAACACATCAACTGTAAGCTCATTCATGGGGCTCGTTCATTCCTGTCTGAGCTGCTTCTCCTCCATCTCCAGCTCTCGTCTACAGCTGTTTCTCCTCTCTGCTTCTGCTAGCCACACTCAACTTCTTTTGTCTTTTTTTTCTCTCTCTCTGTTTTATTTTGGATAGTTTCTATTGCTAGGTCTTCAAGTTTGTTATTTTCTTTTTTCTGTAGTGTCTAATCTGCTGTTTTTCATCAATTGTATATTTTTTATTTTTAAAAAATATTTTATTTATTTATTTTAGAGAGAGGGAACAGGAGGAAGAAAGAGAGGGAAAGAAACATCAGTGTGTGGTTGCCTCTCATGTGGCCCCCAGTGGGTACCTGGCCTGCAATCTAGACATGTGCCTTCACTGAGAATTGAACTGGCAACCCTATGGTTTGCAGCCTATGCTCAATCCACTGAGCTATGCAAGCCAGGGCTGTATTTTTTATTTAAATCTCTATGAGTACATTTTTAAAAATATGTTTAATTTCTTGCCTTATCTCACTTATAGTGTTCTTTACCTCTAGAACATGTGGCATACATTTATAATAGCTCTTTTAAAGCTTTTGTTTGGTTTTGTAATGTGTTATTCCTTATGTTTCTATGAACTGGTTGTGTCTTGTTTATGGGTCACATTTTATTGCTTATTTGCATGCTTATTCATTTCTGATTGGTGGCAAGATATTGCACATTTTACATTTTTGGGTGCTGGATCTTCTTTTAATCTCTTTAATATTTAGGGCTTTATTCTGGGATGCAGCTAAGTTTGATCCTTTTGTGTCTTGTTTGTAAGCTTACCTAGAAAGGACAAGACAGCCTGTAATGTAGAGCTTCTTTAGCTCTACTGCTGGGGCAATATCCTTCCAGGGACTGTACATGATACCCTGTGGGTGAGGAGGTCTCACCGCTATGGCTGGCACACACACAAACTGTTCCTTCCTGTGTATAATCTCCATTTACTCTGTTTGGTGATTTTCCAGTCTCAGTACTGTCCTCATACATAGATTCAGTTAAGTTCCCAGGCGACCCAATGGAGGTCTGCAGATTCTGTTTGTGCACGTAGCTTTCTGCTGTACAGTTTTCTGCTCTGCAGATTCTAGCCAACATGGCCTCCTGGAACCCCATATTATACCTCCTCAACTCATGGAGACTGCCATAATCAGTGTGACTTCCCCCACCAGGTGTTGTAACCTAGAAAGTCTCTCCAGGCCATAAGTTGAGTCCCTTGTAGGACCGACCACCTCATGTACTTCTTTTCTCTTAGGATTACTGTCCTTTCCTGCCTATTTTCAGTCTAATGCCTAAAATGTGTTGTTTGATATATTTTTCAGTATTTAATTGTTTAAAGTGAGAGGGTCAGATTTCATTACTCTGTCATGGCCAGAAGCAGAAATCATCACCCTGACCTAATTTAATTTGTCAGCAAATTCTGCTCCTTATTTCTAAAGTTGAGACATATTGTTCTTTGTCTGTCTCTCTCACCTCATTTTTTTTGGTTCACTTAATACCTGCTAATTTTTATGGTCTTAATTTAATAATAATAGCTGACTTTTATTGCACAGGTAATCTTCTAAGTATTCATGTATATTATTCCATTCAATCTTTACAACAAACCCTATAAATTTAGTACTGTTATTATCTTGACTTTACAGAAAAGAAATAAGTCTCAAAGATACAAAGCCACTTGCTATAGGCCACATGATTAATATGTTGCAGGCTTGAATTTGAACTTTGGTGGACTGACTTCATCTCTTGAACACCAAACCATGATTCTTTACCTTTTCTCTTAGATATGAATTATTCTGGAATGATTTTGGTGATACCCAAATTCTGTGTTATTTTGTTTTTTAAATATATTTCCATAATACCTAAACTTTCCAAATAAACTTGTTCCATATCAAAAACACCTGTTTACTTGTCTGCATTCTCTGTCTGTATGTACTTGGAGGGCAGACACTTGTCTTGGTAATTGTCACATTAATAACATCTAAAACATAAAAGGCATCAATAAATATTTTATTGAATGAATGCATAAAGGAACAATGTCTTGATGAGGTGACAATAACTTTTATGAAGGTCATTATTAGAAAATTGATTCAGCTTTTGAGTTTGGCTAGCTGAATACTATTTTTCATATTCTAAGAGAAGGAGTCACAGAAAAAAAATATGTTTTAGGCATGTGGGGAGAGGTTAGGAAAGATCTGTATTTTGAATCCTTACCCTTTGAAGATGAGCCTGTCTGTATAACATAGTGGGGTCTCAAAAACTCAAGAGGAATGAAAATGGTAAGGGGCTTGAACAGAGCAGAGATTTATAAAAAAACAAGAGAACAGAGAGTTGTTGAATAAACAAGACTTTATCACTTTGCCAAAAGCTGTCTGCTAACTAAAAAAGAATCATTTATCACATGCTGTTCAAAATGTATAGTCTCTTAAGGCTGGAAGTCATTGGGTACAGGTAGGTAGCTATTTTATCAGTCTAAATAAATTACTTAGACAATAAAGCTGCCTTTTAGTGTCAGAGAAAATTGGCATTCTTTTGAGAATGCTTGACCTTCTTTCCTATGATGTAGCGAGCACAGAATGAGCAAATGTAGCCAGATTTGAAAGTGACTATATTTCATATTTTATGGTAAGCTTTTAAGATAATGGTTATTGAGTATCATGGCCTTTTCCCTTCTTACTCAGACTGCACCAGAATTAGAAGTCATTATGAATATTACTTTTACTTTTTCTGATCTAAATATTATTTGTTTGTGTTGTTCTCCCTTTTAGTTTACAGAAAAATCCCACCACCTTTCTTATGTATTATTCTATCTAATCAAAACAGCAAGAGAGTGGGAATTGGGTAATATTTAGTACCTTAATCTACATTTTGGGCCTCAAATGTCTCTCTATATAAAATGACTATATCCTTCCTAAATATTGCAATTCCATCTTGGTTTTCATTTTGTGCTATGAAAACTTAGCACTTTACAGAAGGGACCATAAAGGAAAATATGGAAGGTAGGGCAGGGGAGACCAAGCAGAGCTATAGGACCCTCACCTTTACACTAACTAGGAATGATTTGCTTCTTTTTTTTCTGTGAAGGAGGATTTGCATTAAACCATCCTCGCTCCCTCCCCTGGTACTGTTATAATGAACTGACCTGAAAATAAGTGCATTAAGTGGCCATAGAACATAAAGACACTAATTAGTTCACTTGGGGATCAAATCCGTGATAACAGACTTATTCATGCTTTTCTGTATCCCCAAAACTATTCAGATAAAAGCAAAGGGGGAAAATAAATCTGTCATATATATGACAATCCTCAAGAACAAACACTTTAAGTTTCAAATATGATCTGGTTGATTCTGTCACAGGAAAAGAATCATCACTAGATAAGAATAAGTAATAACTGAGTCTGAACCCATTGCAAATAATGTTTCACAGCCAAAGAAATGCAAATAGCCAATAAACATTAAAAAGGTTTAGCCTCTCTGATGATCAAAGGAATTTATAGTAATATTATGAGACACTATTTTAGATTAAAAAAAAATATTATATACAGTGATGATGGAGGAAGGCTGAACTCATCTCTTCATACACTGTTGGTGGCAGTACACATTAGTAAATATTTCTAGAGAACCTTAAACCTATTCTTGTACTTTGACCAATATATTCTATTCCCAGAACCATCCTGAGGATATAATTGCAGATGTGGCAAGGGCATTCATTCAAGTTTTGTTTTGGTGGTATATATCACTTAGGCTCTTTTACTTTATAAGCAAGTGTTGTAAGTGTACCCTCAGCTGTTAGGGGTTGTTGTAAAACTACAAGGCTAAGTAAGGAAAACAGAAGGACTCACCCAGACAGGTCTAAGTGAGAGTGGCATACAATTTAGAATCAAGGGTGGGGGAGGGGGTCATTCAGGATGCGTTGATGTTCCTCCAAGAGCACCATTTGCCCCATCCTTAGCAACATGTACAAGCTAATGAAACCAGAAAAGATGGTATTTGTGCTGCCTGTCACTACCAAGCCCAATAAGCAGAGGCAGAGATTGAATCTTTATGGGCACTTTATTCAGATGGCTGGCAATCTGAGAAGATGGTGGGTTATGTACCCTAACAGATTGTCTTACATTTCCTTTAATTCAGCCTTTTTTATAAGGAGAAAAACATGTAAGTAAGGGATTTGGAATTCCAGAAAAAGGTTATTCAGATAAAAAATGCAGTCTGGTAATTTCCCTAACATCCTTGTATCCGTTGACTGGTGATTTTTTTTTTAATCTGTGTCCTGTGTCCTGTGTCCTGTGTCCTGTGTCCTAAGTGATTTTCTTTATCTGTGCCCTGGGCAAGGGGGATGTCTTTCCCTGGAACACAATGATACCACCCTGATTGTTTATGGTCTCTTGTGGAGCAGAAAGGTTGACTTACTTGTGGTGTCCTGGAGTCAGTGTGGGCTTCAGTTCTGAAACAACAGCTTTTTACATACATTAACTATTAGGCTTACTAACTATTACCTAAAACTAAAATATTCCAGCTCTCGAGTTCCCCCATCACTAACGCTTCGGTTAAATTGCTCTGTCTTTGTTTATTGGTGCTCTTGACTCCTGCCCGAGTCTTTTTCATGCTACCTCATGACTGCTGCTCTCCATTCAGCTTATTCCTTTCTCTCTATGTTTGGCTTCTGCCTCCATAAGGAGACTTGAACCTCTTTAAATGCCTTTTATACACCTTCTCAAAAAGGAAAAAAAGAGCTTTTGTCAGAGACCTTATTAACTATTGTTTTGTGCATAGGTTTGCTGTCCTTTTGTGTAGTACCCAATACTACTCACTTGCAGAGAGGGCCACATGATTTGGCTTCTGTGGGATGGGCTGTGAGTGTTCCTGATACTTAGAAGAAAACATATTCCTACCCAAACCACAGTATTATTGGTGGAAGCCCAAATGGAAAACAAGTCATACAAAAATAGGGGAATTGGTACTTACATTACATGTATAAATTATAATGTTATCAACTATTAGATGTTTTGTTGACATTGTGATTAAGAGAAAATGTGCATGATAAAATTTAAAGTGAAAAAGTATTAAAAACTATATACACTGAATAGTGTCAATTTCAGAAAAAAATATATGTTTTCTATTCAATGTCTTCATAGTCTACTTTACTTTTATAATAATGATACCACTTAATAAAATAAAAGTAAAGAGGCTTATTTGAAAAATGAAAACTTTGAAATCAAATAAAAGACATGTTTATGGAATTGCCCATGAGACACGTTTTCCCGTTATGCTTATGTTCACGCAGGAAGAAGCTGAGAGTCATTAACTTACCTAGCAGAGCATATCCCTCAGGGAGATGACTGTACATTCAGAATCCTTCTATGTTACTGTATGGTTCTTTTCTCTAAAATGTTATAAGGAACTTGTTTTTTATTTCTTGTCCACTCCCAGACAAGCCTCCTTATCATTTTCCAACCAAATACCAATGAATAACCATAATGATAGAAAATGTTTATATATTTGTCCTTTAGAGAAGTACTACATTTGTCACTTTTCACAAACTTTGTCCATACTTCTTAATAGGGTAAAAAATAAGCAACAAAATAAATATAGAGCCAGAAACATGTGTGTGTGACTCTCATTTAAAGAGCATAGGAAATAAACCCCCAAACCATCCACTCATTTGTGTATCTCTAACACATCCCCCTTGGTAGATGGTGAGTTTTTGGACCTAAGAACAGTATGTGACTCTCTCTCATTTTTTAATGTAGTGTAAGAAGCCTTTAATTTGTCCAAAAATGTCTATCTCATACTCCTTTATGACCATGTTCATATCCTGGGAATATATTAATATGCATTTGCAGAAGAGCAGTCTAGAGGCAAACTATCTTTAATGCAGGGACATCCCAGATCAGCACACTGAGGAATAGATTCATCGTGCTTGTAGTAAATATCTAGTTCTTAGGAAAATTATTGTTTCCATTGGCTTCTTTTTGTCACAATCAGGAGAAACAGACATTTGGGGATAATTTACAGTATTCTTCACACTTAAGCCTGTATTCAAGTACTTAGGTTTATAGTTAACTTTGAGGGTAGTAAAAGAAAACACAGACACTCACACGTTCACACACACATATACAGTTGACCCTTAAATAACTTGGAGGTTAGGGGCACAGATCCCCATGCAGTTGCAATTCTCTTATAACTTTTGGCTCCCCCCAAACTTATCTATAGTGTCAGGTATTTGTTCATAGATACCTATATTAGTCCATAGATTTCTATGGGTTTCTATGGGTTCTATGGGTTTCTATAGATTTCTATGGGTTCATAGAAATCCACAGATACCAAATCTGTGGGTGCTCAAGCCCCTTATGTGTTATAAATTCTCATAGAACAATGCACACAGTTGGCCCTCTTCATCCATGGGTTTCCAAGCATGGTTCAAAAACACTGTTTTTAATCCACTGTTAGAAACCTGGGCACATGGAGGGCCCACTATATATTAATTGAAAAAAAGTCTGTGTATAACTGGACCCATGCATTTTAAGCCCACGTTAGAGTTTAAATATATAGAGACATTAAAATTTACTTTCTAAAGTCTTATTTTGCTATAGGAAGTTTGTTCTTGAATGAAGAATAAGGAGAAAGCATTTAGTTATATGGCATACAGAAAGGGATGAATGAAAAAAAGAATATGATGATGATATAACATCACTTACATTGATTGTTTTCCATCATATTTTGATTTTACAGATTTGGCCCCTGAGTGATTTTGACTTCGATATGATAGCCTTAAGGGCCACAGATTTTCTGATGATTAGCAAGCATTTAGTCTTTTCATTTGATCATGTCTTCTCTTCAAGTGAATTTATTATTGCCACTGAAATCATGTACTTACTAATAAACTATTTGCTATTTAGTTTGTTATTTTTAATTGTTAAATGAAATAATAGGTAACATACAATTTGCATACTGTATTAATTCAAAATATGTGGATAAAAGTAATACAAAATAGATAATCTACATTTTATAAAGTATTTTTAAGGGGAAACCTGGATGACAACCTCAATCTTAATTTTTAGTCTTATAGGTATAATGAAAAGTAATCTCCTCATGAATATGCTTTATACTTCAGCTACATTTTCATGTTAGAATAGAAAACTAGTCTTCTAAGTCCAAACCAACTATAAATACAAAGAGTTCAACCTAATAAAAAGCTGCTAAATCACAAGCTTGGCTCACTCATTTGAAATTAAAAAAGTTTCAGTGAGCCCATGAAGGATTCCTTTTTAAATCAAATTTAAGTGGGTTCTGACTTAGACTATACATAGAATATTAAGTGTATAGGAAAATAAAAATTTTGGAGTCTCCTGTAATCAATAGCAATGCATTATAAAAGTCCATTTCATCATCTTAGCAATACAATGACCCCTGATTCCCAAATATAGGCATTCATACTACATCTTGGTCCACTGAAATGAAAAAGGAAAGCAATGCACCTGTTTCAAATCTGAAGCTACCATTTCCTAAATTATATTTAAAGTCGAAGATGTCAGTGTGCAAGAAGCTTACTCCTTTTAATATAGTCACATGAAGAATTTGGAAACACAGAGCCAGGACTGAAGTCAAGTCTTCTGACTCAAAAGCTGTCTTTCTCTCTACAGTTGCCACTCTGCCTTCTTTACTCACTTGGAGATAACCTCACGAATGTCCATATTCAGGCTTCATTATGAGAGAAATAGGCTCACATGCTATTCACAAAGATTCTCATTGAACTCTAATGACCTGAGATTTTGAGACAGTTGTACAATTGGCCTATAACTTTGACAGCCAGAAATATCATGGTACCTCAGAAACATAGTAACTATGAAGGACTATGTTGATGTTGTGGCCCATTAAAACAGGAGACATGCTTATTTAAGTAAACAAAGCAATAATAAAGTTCTCAAATAGGTATTTGCTAAATATAATTTATAATTCAAATCCCTTTTTGGTGATCTGCATATTTAAATTATAAATACATATAAAGAGCTAAGTTTTCTACTAATTTGGGGTAGACTTTGGATGACACATTAATATGAGTTTTTGATACTTTTGTTTTAGGTTTGACACACTTGCAGATGGGTTTGCCCCCAGTGCTGTACCAATCCTATTTTGGTCCCCTTTCAAATGCCATCACCCACTGAACAAGTGGGTATTCTCAGATCAGCCAACTTCATAGAGGCTTGGGGATGGACTCCTTACAAGTGGTCAGCATGTGACTCTTTTTATATAGTCTCAGCAAATATCACATAATAGATTATAGAAAAAGTGAATTTTTATAGATGGAAAGACTTTAGAAATTGCATGATTTCCTTTTTTTATAGTTACAAAAACTGAAACCCATAGCCAATGAATGGTTCCATCAAGATCAAAAAGTGAATGGAAAAACTGACGCTAGAGCCAGCTTCCGGATGTTCTTTGTACAGGGAGAAGAAGTTGGATTTTTTGTTTTAGAGAAGATGACACTTTTTTTTCTAAAATGAGACCACACAGAATCAAATGCATATGGATAGTAATACAATATCTAATTGTATTAAGTTATATTCTGGGAGAAGCACCTGCCAAAATAGGATGAAATATCCAAGATATTTCACTGAGAGTGATACCAATAAAAGACATAGAAGAGGAGTAAAGAAAGAATGGAGGGCCTTTAGATCACGATGCAGGTCAGATCTATGAAGGATATAAGGCAGGAAGAAAGATTAGGTAGAAAGAGTCTAAGACTGCAGTAGTTCTAAGAAATTTTCAGCTAGGCTGTTGGAGAGTACTTGAGACAAATTCTTCCATTAAAGGAGCTCCATGTTTTGTGGGAATAACCTTCATTAGTATCATTGCTGTGTCCAGTCATTGGAACAGCTGTTGGGAAGCCTGGCATTAGTGCAGACTCAGTGGATCCTGAAGGCAGCAGTGGGGCTGTCGGTCAGTTGCACAGTCTGCAGGAATAAACCTGGGTGGTATATCTGCATGGCTATCACACTGATGGGGGGCTTACTATGTACTAGGTGCTGTAATTAAATATTTATGTAAATCATCTCACTTCATCACTAGGAAAGCTCTCTGGTATGGAGGTTAGTATTTCTATTTTGCAAATAAAAAAAATGAGACTGAGAAAAAGTTAATACCTCATGCAAGATTACGTATTTGGTAAATGATAGAATTCCTTTTGAAAAGTATGTAGTTCTATACATGCACTTACACCCTTATACTCTCTACTATGGCTATGAACTTATGCATAAAGAATGGGACCCCAGCGTTTAGTATCTCATATCTATTGTATTAACTCACACCCAATTAATTAGAGAACAACAAATATACTATATTTAGGAGTTAATGGTTTCCCAGCTTGTATTAAATTTGATGACTAGAATTAAAAGCAAGGGACCCTACAAAATTGTCTTGGTGTGTTACACTCTATGTTTCCATATGAAAGTCAAAGAAAATCCTGTTCTTTCAGACACTGTAACCCTCTATTATCATCTACATCCAAACCACACGTAGCTGTAAGTATCCCTAGAAAAAAGTAATTACATGGTTTGAGATTATAGTGAGAATGTTCATCCATTTTCTTCCATCTATTTCTCTCTCTTCTTCCCTGTGTATATTTAGAAATTAAGAAATGGGTACTAAAATTGATTCTAAAATATATTTCCTATTTAAATTAAAATAGTATTTTAGAAATAGACGACTTCCTGAGGAAATACAGTCACATAAAAAACAGTTTAGAAAATGAAAAGATCATGGAAGAAACCAAACGAAGAAAGCAAAAAAACCCTACAAATAATAAATTTTCAAAATCTAAATACCCACATAGGCCATTTTAATATCAAGTGATCTATAAATTACATTGAAAAATATATGGGTGATTTGTTTCAAATTTTGTGTGGAAGCAAAGGAAGATTAGCAAATATGTGTAACAAAAGCAACTAGAATGAATGGTGGACATCTGTAATAGTGTTAAGAATAAAATGAGATAAAATGTTTTTTTAAAAAGCAACTAGAATAATTGCTTTAGGCATTAAACATAGTGACCCTGACACCACACCATTTCACATGTCATAAATTTTTGGCTGTGGATGGAAGTAATCCACCAAGCAGCATTTGGTCACTGAAATAGGAAGCTCTATAGCACCATGGGAGTGGCGCGCTGTAAGGGGGAAACACGGGATAAAATAAAAGCAGGGGATGATTCTTTTTTAATAAATATGTGAAATTAAACATGTGTATTTGACAACTTCTGGGGTCCTATACCAGGGGTGTCAAACTCACTGTCACCGGGGGCCACATCAGCCTCTCGGTTTCCTTCAAAGCTCTGAATGTAATTTTAGGACTGTATAAATGTAATTATTCCTTAACAGTTAAGGGAGAGCTTGGCAATGCTGCTGGGTAGACACAAGGTGCTGGGCTGTATAAAACAAGGTGGAGGGCCAGTTCAGCCCGCAGGCCTTGTGTTTGCCACCTGTGCTATAGATCTTTGTTTTTCTTGCTGAAAGAGATCTAATCAATGTTTAATTTTTTAAATTTTAGTTTTCAATTACAATTCACATTCAATATTATTACACATTAATTTCAGGTATAAAAGATAGTTGTTAGACATTTATATAATTTATAATATGATCGAGTGAATAATTTATATACCCACCTGGAACCATATATAGTTATTAAAATATCATCGACTGTATTCCCTATGCTGAACTTTACATCCCCATGACTATTATGTAACTACCCATTTATACTTCTTAATCCTTTTACCTTTTTCACCCAACCCCCCAACCACTCTCTTCTCTGGTGCCATCAGTATGTCTCTGTATCTGTTTCTGTTCTGTTTGTTGTTCATTTTGTTCTTTAGATGCCACATTTGTCTTTCTCTCTCTGACTTATTTCACTTAGCATAATACCCTCTAGGTCCATCTGTGATGTCAGAAATGGGAAGGTTTCATTTTTTAAAAAAGATTTAATTTATTTATCTTTAGAGGGGAAGGGAAGGAGAGAGGGAGAGAGGATATCAATGTATGGTTGCCTCTCGTGTGTCCCCTGCTGGGAACTGGCCTGCAACCCAGGCATGTGCCCTGACTGGGAATCGAACCACAATCCTTTGCTTCACAGGCCCACGCTCAATCCACTGAGCTACACCAGCCAGGGAAGAAGATTTCATTTGTTATGAATGAGTTATTCTATTGTGTAAATATACCATAGCTTTTTTATCCACTCCTCTTCTGTGGGTACTTGGGTTGCTTCCATATCTTGGCCATTGTAAATAACACTGCAATACATAGAGGACTGCATATATTCTTTTGAATTAGCGTTTTGGGTTTCTTTGGATTCACACAGAAGTGGAATTGGTGGGTCATAAGACATTTCCATTTTTAATTTTTTGAGGAACCACCATACTGTTTTTTATAGTGGCTGCACCAATGTACATTCCCACCACAGTGCATGAGGGTTCCTTTTCTTCCACATCCTTGACACTTGTGTTTGTTAATTTATTGATAATAGCCATTTT
>PVKM010029362.1:0-17817 GCA_004027735.1 Carollia perspicillata | reverse complement strand
GTTGAATTTGAGTTGGAAATGCAGCTCTGTAAGGCTCACATTGGGACAGTCACATTGTTCATGAAGCTCTGCACACTGGCACACACACATTTTAAGTTCTAAGTTTTACAGCAAAGATTTACAGCAAACTCTAGAACAAGTGAAAGACATAGGAAAAAACAAGCATTGCAACTAAATAGGAGAGAAAAAATCCATTGGTAAAGGCACATATTTCTCAATTTAAGGCAGGTTATGTTTGTCAACAAATAAAAATATATAATAGGAGTGATTTTGGTTTTTTGTTTTTTTTAGTAGAATCTATAGGCTTCACTGGAATTTATTACATGCCCATATACATGTCCACACATTCATTTCTACCTGTATATAAATTATTCTTTAGGAATTACTTATTAATTGTATTTCTTATTCCCTTTATAAGGTTTATCTGAATGTATTTTTTAAAAAGAAAATTGAACAAAAAAGTAGCAGGAGCTACATTTATAAAGGCTAGTTCTACTAAGATAAAAATAGTTGTTAATCCTCCATAAACCATATTTTTAATTCTCCCATAGCATCTTGAGGGGAGATTATCCTTACATAAGTTCCAGTTATATATGTTGAGTGCCTAGCACAGATATTGGCACATAGTGGATATTCACTAAATATGTTTCTCTACCCTTCGCTTTGTATTTTTATCTCAGTATCAAGCAAAAATAAAAAATATTTAATAGATGTTATAAAATTATAAAAAAATTATTGACTTCAACATAATTAAATAAAGAATATAACAAATACCTGGTCACAAATGAAAGCAAACTAGAAATATATATTTGTTTCTTTGCTTGTTTTATTTTTGCAAAAGTGAATCCAGCCTGGTTGGAGATAAACTCTTTCATCAACCTGATAAAATTAATTTTATGTGCATTACGAAAATATAGTGCCTTTCTTATCATGTCCATAATCTTTGAGCAATAATGAATATGACCTTCCAGAGAGGTTTTCTTTTATGTTAATATCAATTAGATAAGGAAGATTATCTAAATAATTTGAATTAATAAATATGAATCACATCAAGAAAGGAAAAGCTATAAATGATATATAAACTCAGTTTTCTGTATTTTAGTGAGCTTGGCCCTTTCTTACAAAACAGTTTCTAAATATAAGACTATACAAGGTCAAAAGTTTTAGAACTTGCAACTCTTTAATGATGACTAATTTAGGTATTTATCTAAACTTACTTAAGACAGCCCTGGTTTAGAAAAAGAGATTAACTTAAATGGCAATTTTCTTTCTCATCCATCAATGCCATATATCGTAAGCATTCCTAAATTTCATTGAAACCTGGCTCAGTCATCTAGACAATAAATGCTATGAATGTTCTACTTAGTTAGTAACTACATCACTTCTATGGAAATATAAAAAGACAATTCTGTAACATATTAGGGTTTAAAAAATATTCAGTATTTTCTCATCTGTATTTATTTTCTTATTGTAATAACATTTCATTCATCAACATCACTTTAACATTTGCATGCCTAGAGATATTCATGGAGAACACTAGGAAGATTATTGTTTGACACTAATACTGATTTTTCAGGTTGGCACTAAGATACCAGGAGTGTTTTTTGTTTGTTTGTTTATTTGTTTGTTTTTAATTATAGAAGCCAAAGTACTTTTACCTTCTCCCTTAGATGTATTTTTATAGTAAAGCCAAGCAATAGTAATTTGGTTGAGGAAATTAATATGTATTTTTTAGCCAACCTAAATTTAAGTGACATAAGTGATTAATAAGTAAGTTTCACATAACCAGCAGCTGGAGTTCACCCTTGAGTGAGCCTTCTGCGACGATGTGACAAGACTTCCACAGTGATTCTCGGTATACGACCATCCTTTCCCTGCACGGTTCTGACTAATGCTGGGAAAATATCAAAACCGTACTTCTCTATTTAGACTTTTAATTGGATATTACAGTTTCAAATATTTACTTTTTCAATCTTTATGTATCTTTTTCAGAGATACAGTCTAACTGTCATAGACTTTATTTTTTATTTTAATTTATTTTCATCACCATTTATCACCTCATACCATCTTCTACTCCCCCCAACAATTACCATAATGTTGTCCATGCCCATGATTTCTTTCTCTTTTTTCTTTTTTTTGTTGCATATATGTGTAAGAGTGTTTTAGAGATATAAAGAAGAGCTATTTTTTAACATTTACCATATTAACAGAGCAAATTATGTAGTAATTATAATGCATAAAACATAGCAGAAAAGTATATCATTATATAGGCCCTTTGTTCCTAAAATTACATACCATGTTTTTCAGACTATAAGACGCACTTCCCACACCAAATTTGGGAGGAAAGGAGTGTGGGTCTTATAGTCCAAATGTAGCTCACCTGGCTTGCTGTCCAGGGGGGCGGCAGTGGAGCGGGGTCACAGGTTATTAAATACTTTACCACATTTTTTAATTCAAAATTTTTTTTCCTATTTTCCTCCTTTAAAACCTAGGTGTGTCTTATGGTCTGGTGCATCTTATAGTCCTAAAAATATGGTATATATTATATAATTTAAAATCTGAGAATAGTAGTTTAACAAGCATCAAATATTAAATTTCAGCAGAATAATGAAGGTATTCAAAGGAAAAGATAAGAATGTATCTACTATTTCTCTGATGCAACATGTATAATTTATTGTTTATTATTTATTGTAACCTAGGATACTGTGTGGACTAACGGTATTGAGACATTTAGCATTTAGGCCTGTTAATCTTTAGGAGGGAGAATGGCAGAGATTGCAGTCATATTGTGATAGGTAAGTAAAACATGCACTGCTATCCAGAAATTTTTATTATATGCTGGTTGGTTCTCATAGTTAAGCATAAGTGAAGGAAAGGGAATGTGAAGTATTTTCTTTGTTTCACATAGTGGCTAGGCATTACCAAATATGAAAAACTTTATTATTGGTTAATTACCTATAAAACTATCCCATAATTTAAAGATTCTACCAAAACAAGTGCTATAAAAATAAATGTGCCCTCCCACCACAGACCATCTGTTATGTTGATAGCTAGATATTATAGATGATGGATCTATATATAACTTTCAAAGTTGTGAGATAGATAGATAATTATGAAACTTAATGACACCCAGTTACATATAATTACATTCAATTTATTTCACAGGGAAAGGGGACATGTAATCCCTGATGTATCAAATCTTCATAATTTGCCTTTATCTTGATAGTTCACATTATCACATAGAAGTCTGCTTCATAAGTTGTAATGGTTTTTAAGGTAATCCAAAGGGTTCTTTCATTAAATCAGACTTGCAAGAATCCTGTCTTACACAATATAAAGCTGTATGAATCCTTTTAAGGATGAAATGCATCTCAAGGCACAGGTGAAGCAGGCAGTGAGTTACGACTGGCGAAATGTCCAGGGTACTTTCTCACCACGTTAGCTTGCAGTCTGGTCCAGATTTAACAGGAGATTTCATGAAGTGATACACGCAATTATATCAGTTACACTAATGAGAACTGTTTTAGTGGTAAAAAGTTCTATTTCATACTTTTATATGTTTTCCAGGAAACCACGTCCCACAAATCCATAAACTCCATTGCTGTTGTTGTTGTTAGCAATCTTAGCCAGCTAACTACATCTGGACAAAATTCTTTAATAGTAATGGATTCTCCAGCTGGAAAATACCATCAGGTGAACAGCTGTATGGAGTAAGTTCCCATTTTTGCAGCTTTTAGCCTTGCCTACATGTCATTCATAGAGCACAGGTGACCCGATGGTGATGATGGTAGTAAAAACAATATTTCTGGCCAGGGAAACTAGACAGAAATCTTTTGCACACTAACCATTTTATTTCATCCAAACACCACAGAAAAAATACTGTGGTCCTATCCCCTGCCACGTGAAATAAAGCTATGCAAGGAGCCTAGTCTTGCAAAATTGCAATGCTGCATAAATGTGACTTACCACACTTTCGGGGTAATATCAGAAAAGACCAAGTAGTGAGCAGAGACTTTTACCTCCACTGGCCAGTAAATAAGACTATTTTTTAGTATTGCAACCAAATGCAGTTCTGGCTGCCTGCTGCTAAGAAAGCCCATACCCAAGAGGCAAGAGCTGATGTTAAGGAAAGTGATTTATTTCTAGGTGCCAACAACCTGGGAAATGGGGGGCCCACATCTCAAAGCCCATCTCCTCCTCTTAGTAAAGGCAGAAGTTTTTAGTAAGGAGGGAGAGAGAAACAGAACAAAGAGATCAAAGGAGAAAGTTGAAATATCTCCACGTGTAGACTAGACCTCTATTTCCATCTGGTAGTAATGAAGCAGAGCCACTGTTCTCCTGCCCAGCAGTGTCAGGAAAAGTCATGGAAGTAGAAGTTTTACATAACGTCTGAAATCTCACAACAGGATATAAACAATGTACAGGTTTGAATTGGAAATCACTTACCATACTATTGTAAAATCGGGAAACTCTCAGACTGAATATAAAAACACAATCAATAGCTGTTAAATATAATAATTACAGTAGATTATATAAATAATAAAGAAACTCATTTGAGTTCTTAGGAAATTGAGCCTTAGATCCTGATTAGAAATTTAAATGGCAGAAAGATCAGAAGGAAATTTTACTCGAGAAAGCATCACGAACAAGACTGAACAACATGAATGACAGAAAAAGTATGAAGAACTGATGAGCTTTGCTTTGTATATTTTTAATTGTTTTCACCTGACTAGAGGATATTTTTGGATATTAGGCATAAGTTACAAAAATTAAACTGGGAAAAGAGGATGAAACTGCAACAGGGTGCAGCCAAGGGGGAGCCCAAATAGGAATTGGTAATGGGGATCCAGAACTTGGGGTCCAGGAAATATTAGAAAAATACATATATATAGGATGTCCTCAGCCCCACAAGTCTGATTTGGGGGATGGGACGCATGCAGCAGGGCCATTGAGAGTTGTTTTGCATAGCAACAGTTTCGCAGGTAACCTCTAGAACAGTCACTTAACATATCCATAACCTTTAAATGGTTACATAGATTTGTTAAATAGCTGTGGTCATGCTTTAAGTCAGGGGGATGGGAGTGACTTCAACCCATGATGTAACTGGGAGGCAACTCCCCCTGGTTACAGAGCCTGCGTAAAAGCTTGGAGATGATTGGCTCCTCACCACATGGCCACACTTGCCGGGAATGCTGGCAGCTGTGCCAGCTGTGGGAGGTTGTGAAAATGGGGCTGCAGAGGAAGATTGGCACTGGGATGTGAACCCAGGTGCGGCAGCCATTTGGAGTCTTTCGGGGATCACGTGGCTTTGGTGGAGTGGGGACCACATGGCGAGAGTCAGGACCACATGGCTTTGGAAGTGCTCCCTTTTTGTCATGTGGATGGTACCGGGAGCCTGAATCACAGATTTCTACTTCTTTCCTGAGACATGGTACCCCAGACTGGGCAGAGGGAGAAGGAAGGACTGTGTGCATCTGTGGGTATCCTAAAGATCTTTATAGTCTGTATAACTTTTAAATAAATAATAATTCCTTTTCTTTTCACCAGTCTCTGGCATTGAGAGTCATCTTTTCTTTAGAGGTGGGCAAAGCAAATCTAGTACGGGGGAGGAACCCCCAGAAAAAGGGGGGTTCATATCATTTAGCTGCCCACCCTGGTCTGTTCTGTAACAGGAGGAGTTGGAAATGGTGTGGCAGAGGAGGATTGGTGCTGGGATTTAAGCCCAGGTGTGGAAGCCATGCAGGGTCTCTTTGGGACCATGCAACTTGGGCAGAGAAGAACCATGGACTTCTATTTCTTTTTGTGAGACATGGTACCCTGGACTGGGCAGAGGGGGGAAGGTAGGATTGTGTGTTTGTGGGTATAAAGGACTTTGGGATCTCAGTGAAGACATAAGTCACTACTCTTTAGTTTGTATAACTCTATAAATAAATAATCCCTTTCCTTTTCACCAGTCTCTGGCATTGAGAGATGTCTTCCCCTGGTGGCAGGCAAGGTGAACCTGGTATGGGCTGGGGGACCCCCAGAACATAAGGGTAGGTCAATTCAGTAATAGTATATCATTCACCCCACTCCCAGGTCTGTTCTGTAACAAAACCAGTTGTGGATAGATTGACAGTCCAACTCAGGAAACCTGAGAAATATAGTGAACCTAATTGTTTTTAGCAGGAGAGGAGTTTGCTCTTCAAGTGAATGTTTTAGAAAGATTACTTCAGCAACAGTATGGAAGATGGATTCAAAGAACAACATATTAGGGTCTAAGAGGGTTATATTTTGCTAATATAGTGAAAATTGATCAAAGGGAAAGCCATGGGCATGGTATTGGGAATGGAAAAGAGAACATTTTCAATTGTATTTTAATTAAGCTATTTGTGCATAGAACCTAAAATGTTAATCATATAGAAATTGCCATAGGTGAGATATGTGCTTTGACATAGACATAATGTACTTCCAAGGGAAAATGTGGGTTTTTTTCCATGAGCTCTTCAGTAGTTATCAGTACATGGCACCATCCTTGACTAGTCTTTCAAATCCCCACTACTTGGCCTTCAGTTGTAAATGTCACCGTGGAAAGGATTCTTATATGCAGGACATCAGTTGGCTTTCACCTGATGTAAAGGTAAAATAAGGAGATGACCATCTCATTTCAAGTTGAAGCTTGACCTGTATTGAGTTTTCTTGATAACTTCTGCTCGTGATGCTGTATCTTGAGTTAGTGTAAATATACATTAAACCTACCTCTTGTCATACTCCACTTCTCATATGTTCTCTAGTGTTTGAAAAATAAATAGCAAAGGGTGCCCTATCTGTAAGGCTTCACCACTAGAAAACATTTGACTGAGAAAGCAGCTGTAGCAGTCCTTTTTTCTTTTTAACCACAGCTCAGAATTTATGTAAAATGGATTTGGCAGGATTTTGCGTAGGAGCTGAAAAATCAAACTTACTGGCCTGTGAGAAATTTTATTAACTGAAATCTCATCAGTCCTCTTGCTGACCACATCCCCAGAAACAGGCAGCTGAGCTCGTGGGCAGCCATGTAACCAAGCGGAACTGAGCCAGCTGTCAGCTTGTTCACGAGGGGGAACCTCCGGAGTAGAGCAGAGACCCCTCAGCAAAAGTCACAGTGCCTCAGAGTGCATATGTGGCCTTAACCACTCCATAAAATGGCATCTCTTCAACTTCCTATCCAATTTTTATTGTCTAATAAAGGAATTTTGATCTGGGAAGAGAGATTGACAACATTGGCTTAATTTTTATATATTTGGAATAACAATGCCTTCCTACAGCATCTATGGATGTTACATGTGTACATCATACACGAAAAGATCTGCTAATATCTTTTATTCACTCAAAATGGCTTCAGAAAGACCAGTCTGAGCCTGTGTTTGTTATGACGGATGTTGGGCACAAAGGACTGGACAGGGAATGTGGATGCATGGCACCAAGCAATGTTTGTCAAAGGCTTATGAAAAAATGACTGTTTCAAATCAGAGCTCATTTGAATTGTTAGTCAACAATAAAAGAATCATTTTAAAGATGGTTAAACTTAGCCCCTAAAGTCACAATTTTCAATGGCCATGGATTAATGGGAGGAAAGGCAATTATTCAAAGTGAGTCATTATCTTTATTTCAGTAAGACTTTTTTCCCCCTGAAGCTAATGAAGTTTCTTAAAAATTACAGCAAAAAACACATAAAACTAGAAGAGGATTAAACTTCATGGAGTTCCACTACCGGTTTTTAGGATAAGTAATTTCCATATTATATTTCAATTGGTTTGCACTTCTTTAAGGAATCATTAACATGCTGAGATCCACATCGTGTGGTCATACACAGTCACCGTACTTTTACTAGTTGCTAATGCTGCATCCATTATAAATTCTTCCAACCAACACTTGGAAGAAAAAGACCTTATCATACACTCCAAACAAGCTGATTTAATAACTACTTTAACATGAAATATAACAAAAATATCATTTTATAAAACACTCTTTATATGATGCCCTAGTGTATTGCCTTTTGCTTAAAGATAATGGAAATAAAATTAATAACCAGACTTGTTCTATTCACTTAAAGTTTCACCAGTACAACTTATCAAGCACAGCAAGCAGAATATACCCCAAAGATAAGATTCCAAATCCAGTATTATAAATTCTTCCCCATTCTTCTTACCAATTATGAAGTGAATTACTAGTATATAGTATGCCTGTTACAGATTTGTTAATGTGAAGTGGTAGGAAAAGAATTGGTTTTGCCCAACTTTATATTTTGACCAAGTTGAAATTATTATTTTACATATTAAGAATATTCTTCATCTTAAGACATCAGATATGTCTTAAGATATGTATTAATTATGTACATATGATGTATAATCAATGTGGCAGAAACCTATATGCTGCCAAATTACATGGTTCCCTAATTGCTTCATATACTTTTTTACCCCAAAATTAAAAGCTAACATGTATTTAGCACTTACCTCACACCAAGCACTAGTCCACATTTTGAGTGTGTGTCTGTGTATCTATTAATCACATTTAATCCTCATAAAAACTTTATGAGGTAGGTCCTGGCCTTGCTATTATTCTAAATTTATAGAATTAAAAACAGATACCAAAAGGTTGGGTAATCATTGCCAATCATTGCCAATCATTTGCCAATCATTTCACAGCTACTGAGTGGTAGGGCTAAACTCCAACCCAGTTGGCACCTAAGAAAGCCAATGTGCCTTCTTATGAACCTAACTGAGGAATGAATTTTCTCCCATTCCCAGAGTAATTTCTGGAGCAATGAGAATGTGTGGGAGTCAAATTTAGACTGCCCTCAGCAGCCTCCCTTTGTTCTTGCAAGCAACCTTCTGAGCATAATTTTAAATTTCCAGTAATGAAAAGTCCATGATATTTCAAGCAATATTATGGTTTTCAATAAAATTCTAGTAACCATCTCAATTCAATTATTATTTTTAAATGAATACATTAAATACATTGAATAATAAATATGTGGCAAACTTCAGAAGAAGAAGATAATAGGAAATACTTAAACTCAAAGATACAAAGAGAATACAGTTAATAGTTAAAAGTAGACCAAACATTTGGCTGACATTGTAAAGACAGAGTCAAACATAATCAGATATGATTTTCACTGAAAGGATTAATAAAAACAATAAGTACTCAGAAAGTTGATTTTTACTGGAATGGAACAATTCCTTTCAATATCTCATAAATATAGCAAAGAAACATGTTTGTTTTAGCTCATCTACTGTAAAATCTGTATGCTTTATTCAACTAATTGGTACAAAGTTAATTACAGTACCTTTCCATTTTCAATTCTATAATTATTTGCATATAAGATAAAATTTAAGCTACCTTTCAAATAATACTTTTGTAATATAATAATTTAACTTTTGATATGAATTGGTCACTGGAGTGTTAGAGGTCTAAAATTTCTTTGCAGACTTTGCAGAGGAGACAGTTTTCATTGTTAACTAGCAGAAAATAAAAATGCTTTGACAGTTAACATAGGAGGACTGGTGTGACCTTTTATGCAATTAATGACATGGATTAAGAGCTCTTATCTCAGTGCCTGGCTACTGCTCCACCCTTATTTAGTCTATGAGATGAAATAATGTGGGAATGATATGCCTAGGAAACTGTTGTTCATCTGGTCCAACATAAGTAAGAATGGATACACTTTTTTAATAAAAACAGAACTATAATAAGTTCTGCCTAGATATTTTAAAACACTACAAATTACTATCTATGCCGCTACTTTTTGTTAATTCAATTATTGAACACATTATAGTTTAATAAGATTGATTTTTGTACATTTCATTCTTTTTCAGGTATGGCTGGTGAAAATTGATAGACTACCTGATCAACAGAATTAATTATCTCAATTTAGTTTCTTGAGCTGCAAAATTTAAATACTGCTTCACTGTTAAATCCTATGGCATAGTGATTTATTAATAAAATACTTTTGTGTGGGGCCTTAGCAGATTAATCTTTGGAATATTTCTTTGAACTCTGTGCATTTGTCCTTTCTAACTATTTACCTGAAAGTTTGATAAAGACAGCCTTATACACAATGTCTTAGAAAATATTGAAAGATGGAATAACTAAAAGAGCAAAGTTTAAAGTAATCTGATTTTTTTAAAAGTTAAAAATACAAATCACAGTAGAAGTATTTCTACAAATTGTGACAAGGAGTAGGCTTCAGAAAATGTACATATAGTTGACAAAATTTCAATTCAGTTATTTTTTTTTATTTTAAAATCTTTCAGTTAAGAGTCTCATATAAAATATTCTTTCAGATCTTCACAAAACATAACCTCCTTTCACAATTTAGAGTTTATGAAAGAAAGAGCCAAGTGAACAAACAGTTTTGATATAATGGTGTAAGTACTATTGTAGAAGTATTCTGGAATCACTCACACAACAGTACTGCATTCTCATACAAGGGACAACAACCAACCAGGAGGAGATGGTGTCTGCATTTAGTAAAGCATTAACATAAATATTAGTATTTACATAAGGAATACCCAGTGTGGCCTCTAAGAGTGTTCTATCCTCTCATTTTACAAATGAATAAGAACAAATGTAATTGTTTTTTCCCCAAGGTCATATATCTAGGTAGGGACAAACCCATGACTAAAACCCAGATCTTCTGTCATGTATGGCAACTTTTCCTTCCCATCTTTTAATAGTTGAAAATTACTTATTATAATAACATTGTTTTATAAGCAGACATTTCCAGGAATTCTTACCAAAAGCCATTTTTAAAAAGTTGAAGAAAGAAGGTTATTTTATTCAATTGACCTTTACTTTGATTGATGTACTTGATTCAGTTTCATATCTCAAAATAATTTTGTCTTCAGACAAAATGTGAGCATTAAGTAGCTGTCTTATTCAATGCTTCACAGAGTATTTATGGTGTTACGTCAGAGTTAATATTTTTTATGTCATGGGCCAATTATTTGGCAAAATAAAATGAAAATGAATTTCTAAGAATTCCACTTCCTCTGTGGAATTCTTCATTCCTCTGTGGAAGAGCTTCATGAACTGACTCCCGGTGAAACTGATGACAATTACAAAAAGAAAACATTTAAAGTCTCTGAAAATGACTTTAGGGACATATAACAGAGAAACATTAATTCAAGATAATCTGCTAAAATTTGGTAAGAACTCTGAGACTGTTATATTTGAACCAAGAATCATGGCTTCCCTTTCTTCTTTCAGCAGAGTGAGATTTAAAAAATAAAAAATATTCGCTTTAGACCAGTACAGTCAAGAACATAAGGCTCCCTCTCCCCAAAGCTATGCCCTATCAGAGGACTCTCTTCCTTCTCCCATCAGCCCATTTGCTGAAGTTAAATTTTGGGTAAATGTGTTTGAGAGATGAGGACACCTTTCTTCTCATTGAACAGAGGCTCTAACTTGGGTTCAGCACTACTGACAATACTATTGCTCCAATTGCCCTTGCCTTAGTTCATGAAGAAAGGGTTTCATGGTGAGCCAAAAAGATCTGACTTCCCCTTCTCCACTAATTACCTAAAGCAGAAGTTCTGCTCAGAAGTATTTGGTTGTATTGTCCCCTTCCACAGCAATAGACCTGTGGCTCAGAGATTCTGCTCAAGGGTGTCTGTGGGTAGACAGTAAGACACAGAGCTTCAAATATCTCTCAGAACAACTAAGGCTCCTCCCCCCAAAAGGAGAAGCTGTGGTGAAAGCCAGTTGAAAAGAGATTGATAGATTCATTAGAGATACAGACTAAATAGAGAGATGGCTATGAAAATCCCTCCTGGAGTGAGAACAAATCCCTCATCCTGAAATCTGGAACTACCCCTTCAAAGGAATTCACCTCTGTAGGGCTGAGCCTCAGGGAATTGCTCAACACAAGAGTATGACCCACACCCACACACTGGAAACATCAGACAGCAGACACTGCCCAGAAGAGCAATAAGAAGTCTGATTGAACAGACAAAAATGTTAAAATACCTGTTAAAAAATGTTCAAAGAACCAAATGAAACCAAGTTTAAAGAAGTAAAGAAAGGTATGATGAATGTATCATATCAAATATAAAATATTGATAACAAAGATAGAAATAATTTTTAAAAATCAAATGGAAGTTATATAATTAAAAAGGAAAATAGCTCTCCTGAAAAATTCACTTTAGAGGCTTAACAATGGATTTAAACTGATGGAAATAAGCTGAGGTGATAATTCATATATATATTTATTATATATAAACATACAAATATATATACACATATAGAGATATTTTTGTTGGAGAATGTAGTATATTACTTAAATTATGGCACAAGCTCCTTAGTCTGATTAAATGCATTATCAAGCAAAACATAATCTTACATAAGATGTGAACTAAAAACGTATTTGTTTACAATGAAATCTTAATTTTAAACTCTACAGAACCTGTTGAAAATGTAACACTCCTATATTTCACCCTCATGTTTAAATCATTTGTGTAAAAGCAGAATAGCAATTAGCCTTGCTTATCAAGTTTCAATACAAAATATCTTGTCCATAAGGATAGCATAAATTTATAAAATCCCTCATTCTCCCATTACAAATAAAATAAATATCTGGACAAAAACAACCATCTACAGTAAAAAAAAAGAAAGAAAGAAAAAAATTAAAGTGAGTGTAGGTTGGAGTCAATGTAGAGAAGTAATCATCTATAATTGAGTTTGTCATTTTATTTTTCTAGCATCTTTGACTAAATGGATCCAGTCAAAAATCAACTGATCACTATAGTGGATCCAGACCTCAAAAATTAAGATGCTTCCTACTAAAGGGACTGGGGAAACAGGCCATTGCAACTTCTACTGCAAGCTGTAGAATGTGGATGTAACCTGGGAGCTGAAGAAAGCCATTTCCTAATTCAATGTAGCAAAGTTTCAAGAACAGAAAAAAGATTTGAACTCATGCTTATATCTCACACTAAATGCCTAATTACATCAATTCCTATTACCCAATTCATCATATGCAACTTTCAACAAAAAAATTACAATGCTCAAAGACAGGGAAAAAAAACTGTGTGAAGACGCGAAGCAAATATCAGACTCAATTACGACAGATTATAGAAGTATCAGACAGGGAATTCAAAATAAGTATAATTAATATACTAAGGGCTCTAATGTAAAAATAAAAAATATATGAGTATATAAATAATGTAATAAGAGAATGAAGCCCTAAGAAAGAATAAAAAAGAAATGCTAGAAATAAAAATCAACCTAATAGAAAGAAATAATACCTTTTATTGTCTCTAGTAGACTGGACTTGGTTAAAGAAAAAAAAGAGTGATTTTGAAAATATGTCATTAGAAAATCTATAAATTAAAATATGGAGATAAAACATAATAAAAATAAAATAATATGCAAGTACAATAGGTCAATTACAAAAAGTATAACATATGTAATGGAGAGAATAAAGAAATTAGAAGGAAAAAATGTTTGCCATAATGACTAAGAATTTTCTAAAAATATTTACAGACACAAAACCATAGATCCAAGAACCTCAGAGAACACTAAACAGGGAAAAATGTATTTAAAAAAATACTCATTTAGGCAATTCCTATTCACACTGCAGAAAATTGAAGACAAAGAACTAATCATAGATGCAGAATGAAACACCTTATCTAATGTTTATGAACAGACGCTCCACAGCACATGCCATCAGCTAAATCAAATTAAACAACGAGATACCACTATACATTAATCAGAAAGGTCAAAATCAAGAATAATGATAACAGTAAGAATGTGGACCAACAGGAATTCTCATTTATTACTGGTAGGACTGAAAATTGGTACAGATAGTTTGGAAGATATTTTGACAGTCTTTACAAAACTCAACATATCCTTATCATACAATACAGTAATTACATTTCTCAGTATTTGCCCAAAGAAGGTAAAAAACTGTGTCCCCAGAAATACCTGCATATGAATGTTTATAGCATTGTTATTTTTAACCAACAAAAGTTGGAAGAAGCCAACATATCCTTCATTAGATGAATGGATAAATAAACAGTGGTATATCCAGCCATAGGAATATCATTTAGCACTGAAAAAAATGAGCTATTGAGCAACAGAAAGACATAAAGGAATCCATAATGTATATTACTAAGCAGAAAAGTTAATCTTAAAAGGCTATATACTTTATGATTCCAACTATATGACAGTGTTGGAAAAGACAAAGCTATGGAGACAGTGAAAAATTGGTGGTTACCAGGCTTAAGGAGCATAGAACAGAAAAGATTTGCAAAGCAGTAAAAATACTCTGTATGATATTGTAATTGTGAATATTATCATTATACATTTCCCCCAACCCATGGATTATACCACGAGTGAAATCAAATGCATACTTTGTACTTTGGTTGCTTATAATGTGCCAATACAGTTTCATCAATCATACAAAACATACCACCTAGGTGGGATTATTGATAATGGGGAAGCTATATACACGTGAGAGCAGGAAGTATACGGGGAATTCGGTAACTTTGGCTTAATTTGTGAATCTAAAATTTTTCCAAAATGTCATTAAAATTATTTGTTAAATTCATGACATGTAAATGTTTAGCATATGCGAAGCAAAAATATCAGCAAAGAAAAAGAGATTTTCATCGCAGAGTCTACAAATATTAAAGGATACAAGGATAATATGAACAATTTTTTTATCAAAAATTCAACAACTGTGATGATATATTTTAATTTAAAAAATGAACATATTTAGAGTGAGTCAAGGAGATACATGAAGTCTTAATAAGCTAATAAGATGGGAAGAATTGAATTTATTGTAAAAAATCATACATAATAAAATCAGGCCTGGATGGTTTTACTGGTGAATTACATTGAACATTAAATGAATATGTAATAAAAATATAAACATGCGCAAATGTCTTCAGAAAATGGATATAGTGCTAGTGTTTAATTTATTTTAGAAGGTGTCTTAAAGTTAATATTAAACTTTGACAAAAATATATCTGCAGACCATTATTATTGAAAACAGAGAAACAAAATTATTTAACATAATGTTGACATTAAATTAAAAGCACCTAAAAGTATAATTACCATAACTAAGTAGGATTTATGCCAGAAATAAGTTTATTTTACTTTTAGAAATTTTATCAATTTAACTGACATATTAACAACCTAAACAAGAAAATATAAATGATTATTTAATAGAGGCATAAGAAAATTAACACAATCAACTCTCAACAAACTAGTAATAATAGGGAATTTGGTTAAACTGGTATTGTCTAGCTGTAAAAAACTTAACATTATACTAAAAGACTTGACTTACAGAAAATTTTAAGGGAATTCTTCAGATGGATATGAAAACATGCTAAAGAGTAATGCAAAAGGATATAAAAGTGTAAATCTCCCTGACAAAGTTAAATATAGAGAAAATGCAGAATAATGTATCACTATAACAATGGTGCCTAACTTATTTCATCCCTAATATAAAAGTTAAAAGATAAAAACTTGTTAGTGGATGATGCACAATTCATATAAAAGAATCAAACTGACTACAAGACTCCAAAGTGTGTGTTGGAGTGCAGTGTAAGTTTGTGTATGTGATTGTACTTAACTTAAAATAGTTACAACTTCAAGATATTTTAAGCAAGTCTCCAGGTAATGACAAAGTAAAAACACATAACAGATACACAAAAGGTAAAGACAAAGTATCAAAGCAAATCTCTACCAAAAATTAATTAAATAGCCAAGAGAAAGAAAGAGAGGACCAAAAAACTGCAAAACAGATAGAAAACAATTAATAAAATGGCAATAGTAAGTCTCCTCCTTATAATACTCATTCTAAATATAGGATAGTTAAAAATCCCTAAACAAAAGGAATAGTGTGACTAAGTGGATAAAATACAAGACCAAAGGATACATAAGAGACTCATTTTAGATTTAAAAAACAAAAATGTACGGACTGAAGGATAAAAACAGATATTCCATGCAAATGGTCACCAGAAGAAAGCAGGGGTAGCTATACTTACACAACATACTAAGTGCATTAAATAAAAATCTGTCTTTAGAAACAAATAATGTTATTATATAATGATAAAAGGTTCAATTCGATGGTAAGATGTAACAATTATAAATATGTATTGTCAACTTCTGTGCCCTCAGATAAGTATAGCAAATGTTGACAGATATGAAAAGAAAAACAGCAATACAATAACAGTAGGATACTTCAATATCCCACTATTGATCATGGAAAACAAAATCTACATAGAAAACCTGTAAAGAGCAGACTCGAACATTTCAGAACAGTAGGAACTAACAGATATATAGAGAACAGAGCTGAAAGCATCACACTTCCTGATTTGAATGTATATTATAAAACTGCAGCCCTGGCTGGTGTAGCTCAGTGGATTGAGCACAGGCCTGGGAACCAAAGGATTGTGGTTCGATTCCCAGTCAGGGCACATGCCTGGGTTGCAGGCCAGTTCCCAGTAGGGGACACATGAGAGGCAACCGTACGTTGACATTTCTCTCCCTCTCTCATTCCCTTTCCCTATAAAGATAAATAAACAAAATCTTTTTTTAAAAAGCTACAGTAATTAAAAGAGTATGGTACTGACATAGAAATAAATATATAGTCCAATGCAACAAAAAATTCAGAAACGCACACATAGATCCATGGTCAATTAGTCTACAAGGGACACAAGGAGCACACAATAGAGGGAGGATAATCTCTTCAACAAATGGTGCTGGGAAACTAAATATACACGTGCCAGAGTATGAAACTGGACCCTTATCTCACATCATGTACAATAATCAACTCCAATGGATTAAATACAAGACTTGAAATGATATAAGTACCAGGAGAAAGCAGGGGAAAATCTTGACAATAGTCTGAGGAATGTTTGTTTTTTTTAAAAATATTATCCCAAAGGAACAAGCATTAGAGCCAAAAATTTCAAAAGTGAGACTACATCAAAGTAAAAAGATTCTGCACAAAAAGGAGAAAACAAACCAACCATGAAAAGGCAACCTCTTGAATGGGAGAAAATATTTGCAAACTATATATCCAACAAGGGGTTAATATCCACAATTTGTGAGTAATTTATACAATTCAGTAGCAAAACAAACAAACAATAACCTGATATTTAAAATGGGCTAAGGACTAGAATCCACATTTTTGTTCAAAGAAGACACACAAATGTCCAGTTGGTATATGAAAAAATGTTCAACAGCTCTCTATTTGGCAAGAGTTTAGCTAAGCTACTCTGTGGTATTGCTGCTTTGGCTTTCATTTTATTTGTCAAAGCAGCCCACGGTGACCTTAAACTGACAGTAACCCCCTCATGCAAGTGCATGTGCTACACAGCAGCCCACAGAGTCACAAGCAAATGTAAGCAATTGGTATGCCTTCTCTAATAGCCCTTGTGAACAACCTCCCTGGCCTTCTCTTCTGCATCCTACAGATGAAAGCCTGTGTGGCTTCCCCAAACTTGACTCTTTGGGTTTGAATTGGCCAAACTGCACTTGGCCTGGAGACCTTAAAGTACTCTACTCACAGACCCGAATAAAGGCATGTGTGTTCCAGGTTTTGCCTCTCTGCATGCACTCTGCCTCAGCCTTCCTGGGGCACCCTGCCAGGATTTTTAATACTTTCTCCAGGACTTGTGAATAATAGACTTCTCGATCTAATTTGTCTCAGGTCATTTATGGAACTGGGGCTCACCAACCTACACCCTGTTCTCCATTCAGTAAGTGTTAAGATTATAACCATTTTAAAATGTTTATTTCTTTACAGCTTTAGCTAAAGGATATCTCAGAAATTTTATTTTCTGT
>PVKM010029361.1:0-17805 GCA_004027735.1 Carollia perspicillata | reverse complement strand
TCCCATCCCCACTGGCAGTACCCTCTCATTTCTCAGGAATGCCTTCCTTGCCTCTCCTGGGCTCCACTGGGCTGGGCGAGGGCTTCAGAGTCGGCTCTCCTGAACCATCTGGGCTTAGATCTGAGAGAGCTATGATTTTAAGCAATGATGATACCTTAAGAGCTCACCTTTGTAGGAGTGGGGGGTGGGGGTAGCCAGCAGGCTGGTCTTGTTTTATCAAGTGGCCAGAATGGCAGTTTCTTATGTGCTGAGGTTTGAGAGGGTCTAGCCTGTCACTCCTTCACAACAGCATTTTCCTAAGAAGGTGTCTTCCTTTTTTATGAAACTCCTATGAAAATGTAAATACATTGGGAGGTGTTGGAGAATCAAGGGACATTAGAGGAATGGAATGTAGGCTCGGGTTTAGGTGAGAGAGAAGTGTGAGTACAGAGTTCTAGGGAGGTGGGAAGGGCCAAAGACAAGCTTAACCAACTTCACAGCATCGTTCAGGATCTGCCCTGTTGGCCGATGTCCGTGTTTTTTCATAGGATATTAAGCGATTAGAAATTGGTCCATAACCGTCATGAAATTTTTCGTATTGACATTATAGCCTTAACATTACAAACAGAAACATATTTTTAATATCCTTAGGTATTCTTACTCATAGCCAAAAGGCCCCTTATCACTGCTAAAGAAATAAGGTTTTATCTAATACTCTTTTCGTTTAGAAGATTACACAAAAATGACCTCCAAATAAGACCAAGCATAACACACATCGTACGTGTCTCTGAAAAACTGTAGGCAAGCCATTAAGAAAAGCTGACATTTAAGAATTCACTATGGATCCTGATTTCAGAATCATTTTGTTCTACTAAAAGCTAACTACTGACACTCATTTAGAAAGTTGGGGTTCAGACAGCTGTAGGGCAGCTCTGATCTTGCATTGCACAAGAACTGCTCACTTACTTCCACATCTGCGAATTCAAGTGTTTTTCTACCATGGAGTTTAGTGCGAATCGAAAACGATCCCATCTTCTATCAAACACATAGTACCCTCGTCCCATGAGGCGACTCCCAAATGAGCAAAACTGTGAGGAAAAAAAAAGTTTTAATTTTGATTACAGGCTAATAAGCTAATATAAACCATACAGAGAAAAATAACATTTGCATAAAAACACACAGGGGCACACTTAAACTCAAAATAAAGAAGCAAACAGTACTGAAGCCAAAAATATTTCTGTGGCGCTTTAGTTTGAGCTCTAGACTTTTTGCAGAACATCACATTATGACTCAACAATAGTGACATTTAATTTTCTGTGGCACTAAGGGCTCTTTCTCTATACCTGGGATTAAGCCAACATTTTAGGTTGAAAAAACCCAAACCAACAACAACCAGCAGCCAGGATGATTTTTCAGCACCACCTGCTTATCGAGTCGTCCCTCTTCTTACGGAACTTGGTGGTTCCTTGCTTCTCATCACAGTAATGGGAAGACCTCACGCTGATGTTCTTCGGCCAACTGGTCACACCTCTCCCATCTGTCGCCAGCAGAGCCACGTAATTCCTAACCGTGCTACGCTCCTCCTTTCCTGGTCCCAACCCATCTCCTTTCCTGTCAGCACTTGCCGGCTACCCAGGACACATCTCTGCCTCCACACTTAGACTCAGCGCTGTTCCGTCTGCCTGTCTTCTTCCTTCTTCCCTGTCAACACCGATCCTCCCTGCCCTCAGCGCCCTATCCAGACTCTCATTTCCAATGACCTTTATCTGGGTGACGTTGCCATTCTGAACTCCCACAACGCACGCACTGCATACTTTTTACATCTCACCTTGGGAACACTACATGGTCTTACGGTATACGTAATGCGTATGTGCCTGATGTGTTTATTCATTATAAATGAACAAAGCCCAGGGACCCCATTCTCTTCAATGATGGTAGTAGGGATCTGCACAAAATGATGGATTGGAGAGGTAAGGTCCCACAAAATGTTTAAATCAAACTATTACATTTAAACCACATGGCTGAAATACGGACAGTAAGATGTTTAATAAACATCATTTTATTATGATGTCAGGAAAACCAGAAATGTAAGAAGCGGCCCCTGAGAAGGCGACATTTGGCTGGTCGAGAGCTCAGACGCGTCTGCAGATGACTCTATAACTCAAATGCAGCTTCTCTCCCTCTCCTCGGGCCTCCGGCAGCTCCTGGCCCCCATCCCAGACACGGTGCTGGGCTGGCGCTCGCTCCACAGCCCTTCCTGGAACAGTTCTCAGGAGCAAATGCGAGATCTTCCCTTTGTTTCGTTTCTGCTTATGTTTTGGGGGTTGTGCATTAAAATCTTCTCGCCCATCAAATCTGGTACTTTTGATGAAAAGGTCTTTTCTTTACTTTCATATTAAGTGCTTATTGATGAGGGAAGAAAACACGCAAAGGGAATTCTCTAGTGTGAAGCTGGCCCCCAGCATCGTGTGGGAGCTCTTCTGGGTCTAGACATCTCTTCTTCCTTCGTTCCGTTGCTAAAGACACACTGAATGAGTGTCTATTACGAAAATGATTTAATATAGCAATTGACCATGAGAGAAAAGACGAAACAAAGAAACAAATCTGTGGCCTTTCTATTTAAATCAGCACAACATTAAGGGCACACAAATCCACTGTGGCCAGAGCTGAGTGAATCCTTTGTAACCTGGCGGCTTGTTATTTGGACGAACATCCTGATGTGTTCCAGATTTTGGCCTTCTGGGAGAGCTCAATCTCTCTTTCTGACTCGGAAGCCAAAGGCACCTTTTTGTCTTTGCTCCCTGTATCTCTAATTCCATAGAGATGCAAAGCCACGTGCCCTGAGAGGCTCTTGATCTTGGTCACACACTATGCCCTCAACGGAGCCATAGATTTGCCATTGGCCACTGCAGCAGACCCCACAGGTTGCCAATCTCACCAACTGCCGCCCCACTGCCACCTCTCCCTGCCTTTTCCTGGCTACCAGAACCACACTTTTGTTCTGATATCTGACATGGAGCAGTGAGCAGGAAGGTGGGTCCTTCCCAGAACCTTGGGATGAATCCTGGTGGCTCCATCCCAGGTCACTGCAGTCCCGTCCTTCCCTGCTGTTGAGTGGTGCCGTCTGGTAGAAGTCAGGGGGAACCAGCTAGAGAGTTCACAGGAAGATTTTCATCCCTATAAACGAAGACTCCCTTTCTGTTTGTACCTTTCCATCCTGTGTAAATGCTACTGCGTGAGGACTGGAGTTGTAGCAGACACACTGAGACCAGTGTCCCTCAGCTTGAAACCACCTACCTCTAGACTTCTTGTGACATGAGACAATTACATGACCATAGTACATGCACTGTATGAGTTGAGTTTTCTATTACTGGCAGTCAAAGGCATTCCTAATTATCCTTCACTACTTCTGCATTAGCCAAGAGGCTATTGGTAAACCTCAGGTCCCCTCAATGGGAAGTGACTTTGGTCTTCATTCATCTCACAGACAGAGGCAGGAGGGAGTCACTCTTTTTTGATGCAGGACTGATTTCACCCACACAGTCCCTGAGCTCCAGAAAGAGTTAAAACTATTCCTGCAGGGCTCAAGCTGACACCAGAGCAAACCATCCATGGGGTCCCATGTGCCAGGACCCCAGCATTCAGCCCTGTGATGGTAGCACCAGGCATCTCCTTCTCAAGTGCTCATGCGGGAAACATAAATATACCTCCAGTTCATGCCTCTTTATGTTTCTCAGCTCGATTTCAATCATCTGAATAGTTAAAGTGGGCTCTTTCGAGGATTGGGAGGAAAACGACCTTTCTGTTCATCAGCAATCAAGCTGCTACAAACAGCCTCCTCCTTTCCTTAACGCACAGACACACACACCCTCGGTACCAGTGCCATACGGTCACACTCACTAATAACAATAAAACTCAGAACCAACATGGGAGAAACAGCTAGGGCTGGCACCTGGCACACTGCTTAGACAGACAGCTCCCAATGCAGGTGAGCTAGACTAACTCTTGAAATCAAAGTCTCCATTTTTAAATGGGCAAAGCCAGACGGTCAGCTTCCCAGTGCACTTAAATAAACACCATCTCTCAAGCATTATTACTTCAAGGTGGACCACAAATACTCAGGTGCTTAAAGGATTATAATAAGTTGGGAGCCCTTTCCTTTCCTTCTGTGTTTTCTAAGAGTATTTCTAAGGCAATTGTTTAACCTCAGGGTTGCTTGTCCTGATGACCTCTCCTTAGGAATGCATGCCCTTTGACACGATCACCTAAATACCCGCAAAGCACAGGGGGGAACATGCACGGAGGGAAACATCCAGTGGCCTACCCCAAGAGGTCTAGGGTGGTGGGTGGAGAACTGACAATCTAACTTCTCAGATTCGTCGGCTCCGTCCATCTCCCCTTCATCACTTGACAGTCGGCTGGCAAGGTCACCTCCAACTGAGGGCAGAGGGGGTTCCGGAGTGTAGCCACTATGATTTGAAGATGTGGTGCTGCTTATGCTATTTGCAGATGATGGTCTAAGGACAAGAGAGAACAAACAGAATAAACTTTTCTGAGGTATCAAGACCCACGCAGTTTAACAGAACCCAGAAGGCAGCCCAAGTAGCTTTTCCAGGTCAGTGGCAAATTTGCACAGGGAAACATTCAGGCTGAGAGAGTTAGCAGCAACCAGCTCTCTACAGATCTGGTGGAGCTAAGGCTCTGCCCCGTTTCAATCTGGGCATCAGGGAAAACATGAACGGTGAATGCAGAATGTAAAATGCAGTGACAGAGTCTTCTATGAGTTGTTATAACTATTCTACCACTTGCATGTAAATAATCGGTCATGTAGTTGCTTCTCTTTGAAAGTGGAACTTGACAGGAAGATCAACCAGATAAACAAGTTCAAACCAATTGACAAAATATCAATAATGACAAAGGACATCCCTACAGACACCTTTCTTTTTTTTTTTTTTTGCTACTGAACTATGGCTTTATAAGATTGTTATCCTAGTGACATGAAAAAAGGTTTTGTCCGAATGATGGGGCCACAAGTCCCTTACCCAAAGCCAGGCCAGTTTCTTAATATCAAGCAACATGTAGTTCTAATTGTATCTTCTGTGGATGAATGTGTCATTTTTTTAAAAGGTGAGGCTTTTAACTTATTTATTTATTTATTTTTAGACAGAGGGGGAAAAGAGGAAGAAAGATAAGGGAAGAAACATTAATGCGGCCCATGCACCCCCTACAGGGGACCTGGTCTGCAACCCAGGCATGTTCTCTGGCTGGGAATTGAACCAGTGACCTTTTGGTTCACAAGCCAGTGCTCAACCTACTGAGACACACCAGCCAGAGTGAATGTTTAATTTTTGACAAGGAATTAGACCCTCCCACTGGCATGCTTGGCTTGTAGTAGGTGTTGAAATATGTTTCTCAATGAAGGAATAAATGAATTCCATGTGTATAAATAATCCAAGAGATCTCATCTCAATTATGGCTAAGATTATAGAGAAGCAATGTCATGGTATGAAGTAGAACATGCTTTCTAAACAGTAAAAATCAAAAGAAGGTAAAAACAAAAACCAAACAAACATATCCACGTCAGTAGAAGAGTTAGAAGAGAAATAGTAAAAGTTAGTTGTCAGTAGTTTTTTGGCAGCTGATCAGGGAGAAAGATAGGGAGGAAAAGAAGTTTTGGAGGAAAAAAACCAAGATCCTTAAAAAAAATTGGTTTTCTGTATTGTTCTTTGAAAGCTGCCCCTTAAAGTCACATGAAGCAGCACTGTTGTGTTGCTCTGTCTCCCTTCTCCTTCATTTCTACTCTGGATTCTTTGTTGCTATAAAATCTTTCCAGGTATGAAATGCCTGAGTTCATGGCCTGGCTGGTGTGGCTCAGTGGATTGAGCGCAGCCTGGGAACCACAGGGTCACCATTTCGACTCCCCGTTAGGGCACGTGCCTGGGTTACAGACCAGGTCCCCAACAAGGGGCATATGAGAGGCAACCACACATTGATGTTTCTCTCCCTCACTTTCTCCCTCCCTTCCTCTCTCTAAAATAAATAAATAAAATCTTAAAGAAGAAATACCTGAGTTCAAAGCAGCTCCTGAAAGCACAGTCCTTTAAAAACAAACCCACAGAGGTGGAAACAACCCAAATGTCCATCAATAGACACATGGATAAACAAAATATGGTATATCCATACAAAATATTAATTAAGTCTTTAAAAATGATGACATTTTGGCACATGCTACAACATGGATGAACCATGAAGACATTATGCTAAAGGAAATAAGCCAGACACAAAGGACAAATATTATATGATTCCACTTACACAACATACCTAGAATAGTCAAGTCCATAGAGACAGAAAGCAGAGCAGCAGTTACCAGGCAGTGGGGGAGGGGGATGGGACATTTGTGTTCAATGAGTGCAGAGTGGTTCAGGATGGGATCATGAAGGGTTCTGGAGGTGGTGGTGGCAGCTGCGCCACTATGTGAGTGTGCTCAATGCTACTACACTGTACATTTAGAAACGGTTAACATGATAAATTTTGTTATGCATATTTTACCACAAAAAACACCAACTCCCCCCCACTCCCGAACAAAACTACAGGTAGTTTTTCAGTGTTATTAAAAGAACTCCATTAGTATGATAGTTTATTATTGACTGTCACCTTCCCATATTTATAAAAACAAAGACGCCATTCGCTCTGCATGTTACGTCTGCAGTCCAGAGCCCACATCTCCCTGGGTGCATTTCCAGATACCTACTCCCCTGGATCAGAAGGGGCAAGTACACTATTGCCTGTTAACAGCGGAAGACCCAAATGGTAAAACAATTTTGATGGAATGTATGAAAAAAGAAAACAGCATTCATAATCTTACCACTGAAGATCAAGTGCTATTACCATTTTGATTTATATCCTTCCAGACTTCTTTACTGTGCGTACACTGCATTTTTAAACAAGAACTGGATGGACCACTCTGTACATACTATTTTGAGACATTAAGAAAAAAACCTAGTGATATGGTAAAAATCTCTCCATGTATAGAACTATGTCATCTTTTAAAATATTCCCCAGCATTCCAAAATATGGATACATCTCAATTTACTCAACTAGTCTATGGATGGACATTTAAATTGTTTCCAAACTTTCTAGTAGTCTCTTTTTGAAGCCTTCTCCAACAACATGATAGGAACCCCCTGTCTTGCAGGAGATAAAAGTTAGCTGGATTTTGTTAAGTGTGATAATAGTGTCATGATTGCATAGAAAATTACCTTTACTTTTAAAAGATACATCTGGAAATCTTTACAAGTAGAATGCCATAATATCTGCAGTTTACTCCAAAATATATCATAAAAAATATAGATGAAGTAAATATAGTTGCAAAACCTGAATATTATAATTCTTCGAGCTAGGTATATGGGGTATTCACTATATTATACTCTTTCCTTTTCTGTGTATGGGTTAAAATTTAATAAGAAGAAGTAGAAAAAGAAAATGAAAAGAAAGTGAGCAAGGAGTACAGGAACTTTTTTGTAAGAAAGTTGTGGAAGAACTTCCTGTTCAGTGGGCTGATAGATTGAACACTTATCTCCTCTCCCTCCCCAAATCCTACTAAAATCAGAGTAAGGGGATAAAAAAGGCATTAGCCCCAAAGAACAAAAAGGTCAGCAGAAATATGGTGATAGTTATAGTGATGAACTCACAGCCGCCATTGAACCTCCAAACCATAATGAAATCTCATTCATCTTGCTAATGATTGGTTTAGAAAAGGACATGAGAAATAAAAGAAAACGTATTCTTTGGGGTGGGCTTTTGCAAAGATTTTTTTCACCTTTAAAAAGAGACGCAAGAAAAAAGTGGTTTCCACCTTCACTAGACCTTGTTTTATCTGGATGTGCCTGAAAATGCTACAACCATCTCGCTACAGATTTTGAAGACTGAAGAGTGTGGAATGAAAAAAGGGCAGAGAAGCAGAGCCAATTTCTGATCTCCGGGGACAGGTGGCCTTTCACCTCCAGACTTCCCATCTCATGGGATTAAAAATTTGCTAATTATTTGCTAATTATTTGCTTATTAAGAGTAGGTTTTCTGCAAATAAACAAATGGGGATACATAAAGCTAAAAAGCTTTTGCAAAGCCAAGTAAGGAAACCATCAATGGAATGAAAAGACGAGCCACTGAAAGGGAGAACATATTCAACAATGATACATCTGAAAATGGGCTCCTATAAAAAATTTGTACAACTCAACGTTAAAACAAACAAACAATCCAATTAAAAAATGAGCAGAGGACCTAAATAATCATTTTTCCAAAGAAGACATACAGATGGCTAATAAACATATGAAAAGATGCTCAATGTGACTAATCATGGGAGAAATGCAAAATAAAACCAGAATGAGATATTACATCACACCTGTCAGAATGGCTACCGTTAATAATCCAAAAACAACAAGTGTTGGCGAGGATGTGGAGCAAGGGGAACCCTTTAGCACTGTTGGTGGGAATGCAGACTGGTACAACCACTGTGGAAAGCCAATATGGAGTTTCCTCAAAAAAGTAAAAGGAAACTGCCTTATGACCCAGAGATTCCACTTCTGGGTATATAACCCAAGAATCCCAAAACACTAATTTGAAAGAATATATGCACCCTTATATTCATCGAAGCATTATTTCAATAGCCTAGCTACGGAAGCAACCCAAGAGCCCATCAATAGACAAGTAGATGAAAAAGTTGTGGTGTATATATATAATGGAATATTAGCCATAAAAAAGAATGAAATCTTACCATTTGTGACAGTAGGGATGGACCTAGAGGGTATTATGCTAAGTGAAATAAGTGAGACAGGGAAAGACAAATTCCATATGATTTCACTTATATGTGGAATCTGAAGAGTAAAATAAATGAACAAACAAAACAGAAACAGACTCATAGATACAGAGATTAGACTTATGGTCAGAGGAGGGGGGTTGGGGGACTAAGTGAAAAAGGTGAAGGAATTAAAAAGTACAAATTGGTAGTCACAAAATAGTCACAGGGATGTAAACTACAGCACAGGTAATACAGTCAATGATACTGTAGTAACTACGTACAGTGCCAGGTGAGTATTTAAAATATTTGGGGGAGCACTTGGTAAAGCATTTGATTTTCTAACCACTAGGCTGTATACCTGAAATGAATACAAAATAATATTGAATGTAAACTGAGATTGAAAAAAAATGACCAGGTTTTCTGCTACTTGCACCTGAAGAACCCCAACTGAGGTAAGTGTGAAGAAGAGATTTAACATATTTTTAGAAGACATAATGTGGCTGGAGAATGTTAATTAATGGGAAAGGAGGAGGTGATCTACCACAAAACCTCTGAGAAGGAGGGCACCAGGAGCTACCCAGAGCTGCAAAAGTCACAGGGGCCCTGGCTGGTGTAGCTCAGTGGATTGAGTGTGGGCCTGTGAGCTAGAGGATCGCGGTTCGATTCCCAGTCAGGGCACATGCCTGGGTTGTATGCCAGTTCCCAGCGGGGGACGCATGGGAAGCAACCATACATTGGTATTTCTCTCCCTCTGTCTTTCCCTTCCCCTTGTAAAGATAAATAAATAAAATCTTAAAAACAAACAAACAAACAAACAAGTCATAGGGGATGTGACAGCTAAACACAGTGGGAGAGTTTAAAGTCTTAATATATGGCAGTCATCAATACTACATCAGACAGCCAGGTGACTCACTATCTACCAGGACCACCCTTCCTCTCCAATCAGCTCTCCAAAAAGAGAACAAAGGCTTATTTTCTAGAGAAACTGAACTGGAGAGACTGGAGACCAGGCTCAGCAGAGATCAGAAGTGAGGGAGAGGGCTGGAAACAGAGTGACTGTGGGCTATCCCTAGTCAGATCCTTAGTTTGCACTCTCAGAATGCCCATTGCTAGATGCGTCACTGGGCAAGATTCTTCCCTTGAGAAACAGAATGACTCCAGAGAAAGGCCCCCCAGATCTTGCCTATGAGAATCCTCCAACAAAGACTGATTGGTGACCTGATGACCTTTTGGTTTTATTTTCCCACACATGGGCTTCCAATCAGCCTGTTAGAGGCTCTCTTCTAAATATGAATGGTTAGGGATCACCAAAAAATTCTTGGAACATCTCTACCGTGAGACTGTTCAACCAAACATGAAAACATGTGCACAAAACAAACTTGGGGGAAATTAAGATAAGGAAAGACAGAGGAAAAACTAAAAAACTTACCTTTGAAGACATTAGAAATGGACTACCTCTGCGAAATGATTGCATTTCATAGGATATTATAAGGAGCAATCAAATACAGAGCAGATCCTAAAAATTTATTAAGTGAATCATAAATTGATTATTTAATATATATAGTTTTGAAGGTCAAGAAAGTCTTTTAGAAAATAAAATCTTTTAGGAAGTGGAATATGAGATTAAGAGAGATAACAGGAGAAAAGTTGTTAAGAGAATGAAAAGATCAGAGCAAAACATCCAACATCCAACTAATACGAGATCAAGAAAGAGAATTAAGACAACAGTGGAGAGAACATTTTCCAAAATGTAAGACAGGGAAATATCCCAGAAACAAGTGTTTTCAGATTGAGAGAATCTACTGAGTATGTAATACAATAAATGAAAAAAAAAATACCTACATTAAGAGTAGTCCCTTTGATATTTAAAGCCCCAGTCTTCAGAGATAAAAACTGGTCATTGAAAAGAAGTGTAAATTTGAATGATATTAAACTTCTCAACAAAAACCTTTAAAACGAGAAGTGAATGGAAATAATGCCCCAAATTCTGTAGGGAAATTATTTCAATCCAGTTATTTACTAAGAAAGGTGATCAATTAAGTGTGAGGGTAGGAAAAGAAACATTTAAGTGTATAAGGAAACTGACCTCCTGTGCACCTTTTCCCAGGAGCTAGTGGGGGAGATGTTCCATCAAAATAAAGAAGCCAACCAACAGGGAGGAAGGAAGGAACTGTGATCCAGGAAACAGGTGCTCTAAACAGAGAGGGTAGGAAGAGTCCCAGGATAGCAGGAAGTACTGTTTTCCATTCTAGTCTTTCAGTACTATTCCATATTTGAGCTATATGCCTATATAACTTTGGTTAAAAAAAGAAATTTAAACATAAAAAGTAAGCTGATGAAAAATTATAGTGTGGTCTTTCTCGCTCTGCTAAAGACAAAGTTTCTTGGACTACTGGTCTGCTACTGATACTGGAAAAAAGTTTTCTGACTAGAAAGCAAAGATTCTGTGCTCATCAAAATAGTTTTCTGTGTTTTATGTTGCCTTAACCAGGCCCTTAATTACCAAAGAAAATGGCACCTCCTCAATACTAAGAACTGTTTTGTTAGTAATTATGTAAACTTCTGTATTTGTTAATCAGCTTAACAATAACCCACAACCTTTGGACCAACTTACACTTCTGTATTTGTGTTTGAAATTTTCTATTATCACTTTGATTAGATGGATAATTACATATTGCTTTATAATGACATGATCCTATGTAGTCAGATGTCTAAAAATCTCTTGATATATTTTGACAAACTTCCAAAAATTTAAATCGTAAATAGAGTCTTGACCTGGGAATACCTGAGATGTTCCAGAGGGCCTCTGAAATACCCCCCCAAATTTGTATTCTCTCTTTACAAGGAAAATGTTAAACTAATTAGGTTTATTTTGATGAGGAGAAAATATATGAAAAGCACTGTCAAAAAATAACAGTGAGTCGTCTCTATGTTGTATTTTTATAAGTATATATTATAAATGTTCCAAAAATATGTTGCTGGGGATCTGAGATGTCCTGACATAAGATGTCTGTCGTCAAAATTGAGGGACACATTAAAACGACTGACCCTGAGCATCAGACTGTGGCTCAAGTGAATCAAGTCCATCCCATTTCCACACAAAAAATGACCCATTGCCAGACTTTTGCCATCCTGATGTGTTTGTAACATGGCAACAATGTGTTCCTGAATCAGAGTCGTTCAGGTGAGTAAACAATGGCTATAAATTGAATGAATAATTGGGGCTATGGGAAACCCAAGATGGGAAACCCTGGGTAACCTGGCTCCTTGGCATTTTTTGAGTTTTTGCATTCCTCATGCACTACAGTTTATTTAAGCTGGACTTCATTCAACTGCCACTTGGTTTGGATGATCAATATGTTCTTGTTTTTGTGTGTATGCTTTCTGGGTAAATTGAGGCTTTCTCCTGTCACGGACTGATGCCCTCACAATGGCAAAGAAACTGTCAGAAAATGTGTTTCCCACTTAGAACATGCCTTCCACAATCTCTAGTGATCAGGTATCCACTTCACTGAGCAGATTACAGGAGTCTTGACAGCCATGCAGACTTCTTGGAACTATCAGGCAAAGTCTAGAGAACTAACTGAAAAACTGGATTCAAGCACAGCAAGGTTAATTACGTAGGACTGAATGAACTGATGAAATGGTTACAATTTTTATGACTTTTTGTTTGACATTGCTGATTTTTTAATCTTTTTGTTTTTCAGATAAAAGGAATCTTGTTTTCTATGACTTAGCAATTTGGTAAATTATATATCTGTAAGCGGAATTGAAATATTTATTTTTCTCACTACTTGACCCCTGCAGAATCCAATAATGAGTGGGTATTTTCATTTTCATGGCAATGTAAGTTCAATAAGAATCTGTTAGACTGGTTTTATTATCAAGCCTTTGAATGGAATGTCACGTTTGAAAGAGACATGTGCAGACTTGGACCAGAAGGCTTTGAGGAATAAAGATTGACTTTGGAAGCCAATAAAGCCCCTTTGGAAAAACAGTCTGGTATCTGGTTTGCATGGTTCATATCAGATTTTCCAGGCTGCTGAGGAATAAAGGTTGCTTCCTGGGAGATGCAAGGAAAGACCCTCAGGATGTGCTGGGGACCTTGAGAAGAGAGGAGGATCCACCCAAATGTGTAGGTATTGCAGTCAAAATTTGATGGTAAGTATATGGCTTGGCTTCTTAGTTTTAAGAGGCTATTTAAAATTCAGTCTGAGCCCTGACTGGTGTGACTCAGTTGGTTGGGTGTCGTCCAACTGTGTTGTCCAGTTGGTTGGGCGAAGTGAAAGGTTGCTGGTTCGATTCCTGGTCAGGGCACGTGTCTGTGTTGCAGGTTCCATCCCTGGTGGGGGCACATGTGAGAGGTGGCTGATCTCTCACACTGATGTTTCTCTCCCTCTCTTTCTCCCTCCTCACCTCTCTCTAAAAATAAATAAATAAAATCTTGTTTTTTAAAGTTCAATCTAAAGATTCCTGAGGAAAATTCTAGCAAAGTAGATTTAAAGGGTCCTATGTGGTTAATTATTCTTCTTGCTGGACTTATACAAATAGTCAGGCCAAGTTTATTGAGATTAGATTTATTTTGCAGATAAATTGGTCTCCATTTGGATATCTTTGGTAAAAGTGGGGGTGACTACAGAGAAAATTATGTTTCAATAGGAACTATAATACACCTTTGTGGATATTAGATTCTAGAGCTGTCCATTATCTTTTGAGTTTTGGTTTTACATAATATAAATTTCAAAGAAATTGCCACAATAGTTCATGCTTAAACAATCTCATGTGGTGTAAACCTCACAGACGGCTTACCTGAGCACCTGGTGCTAACTATATCTTAGAGAATTTAACGCTTATTAGTCAGCTGTTTGGCCTGTGCTACTGCCCCAGCTCTGTGATTCAGACCACTGCAGAGGCCTCGACACATGGGTCCTTAAACAACAGGATTGCTTTACATTACTTGTCAGCTGAACAGGGAAGTGTTTGTGCAGTGGCCAACTCATGGTTTGGGTCTTGGGGGACATAATACTAAAAGCTACTCTTTATTCTTTGTCTAAATTGAACCCTCGGAATGCTCCTTTTAAGGTTTGGGGCCCATCACAGAAGAGGTAGGCATGTGAGATTGTACAAGCTGGATAAATGGGGCCCTATGGGCAGGCAGATCTGACTCCACCTTGAAAGCTAACATTCCCTCCTAATTGAACCTGGACCTGGTTGCCCTGTTTCCCTCAGTACTGAGGAATAAATGACAAAAAAGGGGTAAATGTAACAGAGTGAAATGCTTGACCTCTCCGACTCCAAGCCTGAGTTGTTCCCATGGCCTTCAGGCTAATAGCTTCCACTCAGACTTGCCCATATAATGCTAATCGTTAGAGGAATTGTGCTTGTGGCTTGAGGAGATAAAGGAAGTAAGGGTTGTTTAACAAAGACTTGCAGGAACCTTGAGACCGAGACCAGACTCCCAGCAGCACAATTTTCCTCAGACCCTGACTGGCAGCGCCCAGATGTCTGAGGTAATCAGTCACCTCTTGCCACTCCATCTCCCCTTCCCTTGGCATAAAAGAAGACTGAACTCTGTGCTTTCTTAATATGGAGTTGAAGTACCACTAGGGCTCCAAACTTCTCAGTTGGCACCTTCTTGATCAATAAACCTTTCCTTACTCCAAACAAGCAAGCAAACAAACAAACAAGGTTGAAACACCCAAGAGTAAGTTTCAGTTGCCAGAGAATAAAGATGAACATGGAACCTCTGTGTTCTAGAACAAAATCAGCTCAGCGGGTAAAGGCAGACACATGACTGCATGATGGTATGCATACGTGCACAGAGACACATGGAGGAGGAGGAGATCCCAATCTATCCCTTCTTAGGCTTGTTCCATTCAGGATGCATGCACCCTCCTGGCCATGATGGTACGGTAGATGCTTTCAAGACTTTCCATCTCTGATCACTGAACTCTAGGGTGGAAACTGGAGGGGAGGAGTTCACTGGAACCAGCTGTTCTCAGGAAAAAATAGGGCTTGGTGATGGGGAAACAGGCAACTAGTAATGAGAAAGTGTGGAAAAAGTCACTCAAGTTTGTTAAACTGCCATCCACCTTTTCTCCCTCGACACTACATCATCCCTTCCCCCTTCACTTACCAGTTTGGTCTAACGACAATGTATGTGATAATGATGCCTGTTCGCTTTCACTCAGGAAAACATAAAGAAAGTCTCCACGCCCAACACTTTGTGGAAACATGAGCATCAGTCTGTCTGGGTATTTTGGAGAAGAGAGAACAAGGCAACTGACCTTAATTGAGTCCTTAATTGAGTATGCAAGGCATGTTGCATACGCTTTCTCATCCAAGTTACCCACTGCCTTTGTGCATTTAACTATTATGTACATTTCTTAGATGAGGAAGTGGCTTGCAAAGCTAATAAGAGGTGAAAATCAGACTTCAAAGCCTCCCCATATTGAGAAAAGAATGTAGAAAAAGTACAGGAACAAATATAAGTCGAGGAGAGAAATGGCTTACAATCTGGCAATAACACTCCCCTAATTATTTAAAACTGAAGCTGCTTTCATTCCATACACATCTCGAATCTTTTTCAGGTATCTAGGACCTTCTGTCTCTCTCCTCACTGCCCCTTGTCAGTCTAAAACTCAATGGATTTTGCCATTTTATACTTTAAGATTAGTTGTGTGAGCACTCTCAAGACAAAGAGGAACGTGCCCAGATTTTGTCAGACCTGGCTTCCAAAGCCAATCTTTCCTCTCCCGCCCAGAGGTCCAAGCCTGGTTTGTTCAGAGATCAGGTTGAAACTCTGCCTTCTTCTCTCTTGCCAGCGGGGTCTTGACAGTATGGCTGGCCTGGTCGTCTATAGCCCTTGAGTACTTTCGGACAAGTAATGTGTTCCCTTGGAGTCAGGGGCAAAGAAATAGAGCACATGTGTATGTTATTTAAAGGCCCCCAGGTTGGGGGACAGGAGGCAAGAAGATGGGCAAATGGAAGTCGGGTACTACTAAGATCTGTTTACTCACATTGCTTTCCCACTGAATACCACTACCACTAACAGCTACCATTAGTTCAGTGCTTATTATGAGCTTGGTACTTTATCTCACTAAATTCTTTTTTAAAAAAATATTTTATTTATTTATTTTTAGAGAGAGGGGAAGGGAAGGGGGAAGAGTGGGAGAGAAACATCAACGTGTGGTTGTCCCTCATGTGTCCCCCACAGGGGACCTGGCCTGCAACCCAGGCATGTACCCTGACTGGGAATCGAACCAGCAACCCTTTGCTTCACAGGTCCGTGCTCAATCCACTAAGCTACACCAGCCAGGGCTCACTAAATTCTTTTTAGCTCCATTTTACAGATGAGGAAGTTGAGGCTACAGATTAGGAAACGTGACTATGCTCATCTAGTTAGTAAACACAGAGTTGCAATATACACTTCCAATCCTGTTCTGACCTATGTTCTCTAACTTTAACTCTTCCAATTCTAGACCCAAGTTGCTTTTTAGGAACCTTGACAAGACTGGGTTGCAATTCAAAAATATGAAAGCTGAACTATTTTCAAGGTTATCAAATTAACATGTAAGAGATACATTCACACATTAATATTTCCAACAAAAGGGATAAGGAAGGCATTATGATAATTCTATTCATGTGTGATAATATTTTTTTTTGCCAGTTGTAGATAATTAATGTAACTGATATATCTATTATAGACTTCTGGTCAAGATGGAGGCATACGTAGATACACTTCGCCTCCTAGGGCAACCACAGAAAGAATTACAACTAGATCTCAACACAAATAACACCCAGAACCATCAGAATATTGAGCTGTATGGAACTCTGATGACCAAGGATTTAAAGAAGTCACATTCATCCAGATGGTTGGAAGGGGCAGGGTCATAGAGACACAGTGCAGGGTGGAGAGGCAGCAGTGGTCTCTATTGCACGTGGTGGATAAAAATTGGGAGGAATACCTCGGGAGTGAGCAATCCCAGTCCCCAAGCAGAGTGCACAGCCCAAGGCTGCAGTGCTGGCAAGATAAATCCCCATAACTTCTGGTTGTGAAAACCAGTCGGGGTTGGGGTGATGGAAGAAACTGCTAGATTTTCGGGAGACTCCATGTAAAGGACCCACATGGACTTAGAATGTGTGCAAACCCACCCATGCTGGGATTCACCACCAGGGCAACAGCCCGAAGTGTGTCAGTTGCATACTGGAAGTGGGTGAAGTGACTGGAAATGGGGCAAGTGCTCCGTAAACCTCCAGAAGCCAGGCAGCAGTATTGTCTCCTCTCCGAGCCCTCCCCTGACACAGTGCCACAAAGTGGTGAAGTGGGTTGCCCCCACCCTGGTTATTACCTAAGGCTCCACCCCACAAAATTTATAGGTGCCTTTTCTACAATAGGCCATGTTACTAAGACAGGGAGTCAAAGCAGCTCTCCCTAATACACAGAACCACACACAGAGAGGATACCCAATAAAGGAGACAAAGAAACATGGCCCAAATGAAAGGACAGAACAAAACTCCAGAAAAAAAAAATGATACAGAGATAACCAACCTGTCAGATGCAGAGTTCATAACACTGGTGATTAGGATGCTCAAAGAACTCATTTAGTACAGCAACAACATAAAGAAGAAATGAAGGGTACACTAACTGAACTAAAGAAAAATCTACAGGGAACCACTAGTGGAAGAGAGGAAGCCAGGATTCAAATCAACAATCTGGAACATAAGAAAGGAAATAAGCATTCAACCAGAACAGCAAGAAGAAATAAGAACTCAAAAGAAGAATAAGAATAGTATAAGGGCCCTCTGGATATCCCCAAATGTACCAACAAATGAATCATAGGGATGTCAGAAGGAGAGAAGGAAGAGCAAGAAATCGAAAACTTACTTGAAAAAATAATGAAAGAATTTGGTGAAGGAAATAGACATACAAGTCCAGGAAGCAGAGAATCCCAAACAAGTTGGGCCCAAAGAGGACCACACTAAAACACATCATAATTAAAATGCTGAAGGTTAAAGATAAAGAGAAT